>JAFFST010051906.1:41578-70144 GCA_022414735.1 Noturus placidus
GCCAGATGCATGTCTTTGGACTGGGGGAGGAAACCGGAGTACCCGGAGGAAACCCCCGACGCACGGGGAGAACATGCAAACTCCGCACACACATTGCCCACATGGTGTGAGGCGAACGTACTAACCACTAAGCCACCGTTTAATAAAATAATGATGGGGCATGTGTTCATTTCCATCTTAATCAATGTCTAGCAAATTTGGCTTCAATTTGATGTTCTCTAACCGTGAAGCACAGTGTGCAGGCACATCTGTATTTTATCACTTTAATTCCAACTGCTTTCGTAAAGATTCATGGGTTCTCTGTAGCTAAGTTTGAAGGTTGGGCCGAAAGGGAAAAATGTTTAAATAACACTCTGGGATTCTTTAACTTTTATATTTAGTATAATTAGTTTGACGTTTATTTAAGCTGTTCTGAGTTGTTATTCATTTTGGGATTTATGTGCACAGTTTAAACCATGTAGAGCTGTGTTTAAAATCACAACCAGTGAAGCACATTATTCACACTTTGTTTTGTTTATATGATATATTTTCATACATATGACCAGTATGACAGCGCATCACAGTAATGACCCCCTGCGGGTTTAAAGCAGGGTAGGATACAGCTCAAAGAAAAGGGAAATGGCGATAACGGTACTTCTAAATACACTGTAGCCATCCTTTTCCTTATTTTCCATAACCATATAAATGAGTGCTTGCAGTGGCAGTGTGGTATTACATGGTTGACATTATGTGGTAAGGAACAACATTGTCATTGGTTAATTATACCAATTAATTATCTATTTACATATCCCGTTGATTTAATTGTGTAATGAACAATCGGGTCGGTCACCTTCAGTTTGTTGTCATGCAGTGGTGTTTACGTATTTAATCAGTTTTTCAGGCACTTAAGATGCTCTAAAACTAATGTTCCTTTCGATTTTTACTTAAACGCAAAGTATTTTTCTGTTTCTATTTGTTTTTTTTTATTTTTTATTTATTTATTTATTTATTACATTTTCTGGTGCTTTAAGTTATTTGTACCAGAATACAGTTGAGTTCTCTATTTTGATTAGTCTTGATTTTCAGCAGCTCTGACATTAATACATGCTGCAAGGCAGGTCATACGTTTTATATTAATGCACTCATTCTAAAACGTTAACACGTTATATGTAACAGCTCATTAACAGTTAAGGAATAAGTCTCCAGTGTCGGTGCTTTGTAACACTTTAGGAATATTACTGATGACAAAGTCTTCAGGATCGAGTACTTTACAGATTCCGATTTTCATCACATGCAGTGTTTTTGTCGTATTAGTTTCAAGAGAGAGAAAAGAGAGATTGGAACGCCCCGATGGAACTGGAACTCACCGATGTTCCACAACATTAAATGCGGCTATAAATAAAAACTATAATGTGTCATTCTTCAATTAATGCAAATGTGTAACTCTAGGTTATGTTAGCCTGCATCACACCACCCTTTCTTTTTTTTTTCCCCTAAAATCACATGACCACCATCATAATCCAGTTTAAGTAACTAGGGTTCTGTAATATTGGGTTGTGAGCTTATCATACTTTGACTTAATCACATCACTCCACTCTATACAATGTGTTAACAGACATCTTTCTTTACCAGCAAGAATGTCTGCCAAGATTTCCTTTCATTCCTACTTTTCTTCCTCTTTTAGCTCTCCGCCAAGTCGTTCCCTCTGTGTATGAGGCAGCTGCACAAAGCCCTGAGAGAAAATCACCACCTGCGCCACGGAGGCCGCATGCAGTACGGCCTTTTCCTCAAGGGCATCGGCCTCACGCTGGACCAAGCGCTGCAGTTCTGGAGGTCCGAGTTTATCAAGGGCAAAGTGGATGCGGATAAGGTAAATATAACCACGCTTACTTGCTCTTGCACTCGTTTAGCACTCGCTCCGTATATTTCACACTCTTGTTGTGCTGCTGTACGTCTCCCAGTTTGTCCTTCAGTGATTCTGAAGTCTGGGTCACTCAGACAAATGAGAGCTCTCGTACTGTGAAGGAGATGCTGGAAATAATTTGGCACCCTTCCTCTGTGTCCTTAATTAAGAAATTCTGGAGAACGCACTGTTTTTTGTGCCCATGGTACATTTAACAAGAAAATTACACTCCCAAGCTGAGTCCTCTGTTTGTTTCGTCGTCTCGCTCAGCGAGGGAATGTTTATTCCCAGTTGATTCTTAATCAAGGGGAAACTAATGGCATTCACATCCTTACCTGAGAATGACTGTCCTGATGGGGACACATTTGAATATATTCAGTTTCTCACCTGTCAGATGAGTGCATCCTGAATACAAGAAGAACTGCCTTCATTAATATTATGTGTTGTAATTTTCATGATTTCGTCCTGGGATTTGTTCCACAGCATTGTGCGTGCAAGCAGTGCCTTTGAATACAGAGTAGGGTTGAAACAATGTCACGGTTTCACAATTAGTCATGGTGTATGATCAGATATTATTTCATTGTTGACTTTTTAAATACAGATTAAATTGCTTTTCTGCTTGATTATTATTATTATTATTATTATTATTATTATTATGTGATTGTGCCCTGCGATGGACCCCGCCTTGTGCCCGATGCTCCCTGGGATAGGCTCCAGGTTCCCCGTGACCCTGAAAAGGAGTAAGCGGTTGAAGATGGATGGATTATTATTATTATTAGTAGTAGTAGAAGTATTTGTTGTAGTTGTAGTATTTTACTGAACAGTTTTAAATGGGCATTTAAAAGAAACTGATATTTTTAAGATCGGTTATCATATATTGAAAATGTCACAGTATCACCTCTAGGGCAAAGTGGACAAATTTTTTGACAAACTCAATGGCCAAGACGTTGGACTAGTAATCAGAAGGACATGAGTTCAAATCCCACCATTGCTAAGATGCCATCGCTGGGTCTTTTGAGCAAGGCATTATCTCTCAACTGCTCAGTTGTATTAATGAGAAAATGTAAGTTGCTCTGGATAAGGCCGTCTGCCGAATGTCATAAATGTAAATGACATCATGCGTCAAAACATTTATTACTACTACACAAACTACTCAAAGAAACATTGTGTATATATTTCTCATATGCCTAATTTTATTTTTCTCCAACATTCTGCAAAGCTATAATTTACAAATTAATGAAACACACCAGTACTTTGAAACTGAAACAAATACCACAGCTACAATGATTTTTTTTCTTTTACCATCTAACCCTCCATCTCTACCACCCACCCACCCCCTGACCCCCAATGTGCTGTTTTATCTTATAAATAAACATAATATTCTGCTAAATATATTATTCATGCCTGAGGCCACACTCATTGCAGCATGTCTACTGAGCCATACAGCACCAGTAATGCTGTGATAGGTTGTTGCTTTCCACTGTGAATGGAGGTGAATATCTGCACCTGAAGTAATCTAAAACCAATAAACCGCACAATAGATCTGCACGCACTGCACTTCCCTTCTCCATCTATGAAATGGTGTGCAATTTTCTGTGACAACATTGTAAAGGCAAAGGGGAGACAAATTAAGCTTGTTTTCCACAGAATGGTACATTTCCAATTTTGGCAGAAATAAGATGTCACTTTGCGTGACAAAAGCAATAAATGAGGATCAAGAGGATAGCAAGTTTGTAAATGTGTTTTCAGGTTGCACTTCAAAAAAAAAGAAAGAAGAAGAAGCACAGCATCACCAAGATTTCGCTAATTTAGTGTGACATCTTTAGGACGTGAGAATGTTTTCTCGTTTCGCTAAGTACAAGCAACCTTTTCAATCAAATAAATGGTGCTTACATTTCTGTTCTCTAAAAACTGAACAATGCAGAATGCTTTTTTTTCTTTTATAGATGAACAATCACTGCTTATGAGTACCAAACAGTCTTTGTTTTTATTTCTGAAGATGCCTGTTTATGTATGTACAAATAAACCAAACTAGAAGTCCATTAAGAATGTAGCACAGATTCACTATCAGAAACTAGAGCTTCATTAAAACTACTGGCAGCCTTATGATGAACGTTTTCTATGATGTCATTTTGAAAACTACAAACTTGTTTCTTTTCTTACTTTTAGAACAGTAGTCAGTGTACCTGTATTCATTTTAAAGTAGGCTACAGTGAAAAAAGTGGAGAAAAAAAATTAAACATTCTTTTCCAGCACAAGAGCATGGCGGACATTTTGATAGCAGGTACAAACTAAATTGATTAGACTTGTGTCTATTGCACTACAACACACAGCTATCCTACAACTTAATCAAAGTATGACTTTATTCAGCCTAATGAATGTTTTTACTGCTGTGTTTGTTAAATTGGCTCCTTAACCAACATGAGCTTTGCAGGCAGAAAGCCAATGCAAGGTCATTTAGTAAATAAAAACATTTCCAGAACATTTGGATTAATTACCGCTGAAGGGTCAAAGTATGTTATAGGCCAGGGGTGTCAGACATGCGACCCATGGCCTGCTAAAGGTTTTATTCCAGCACACTAAATTAATTTATAATCCATGGTCTAAATTAAACTTGTGTGGAATTGAAAACTTTGAGGGGGTGGTGGTGGGAAACAGAGCTAGTCTCTGTTACTCCAGTAGAGGGCCAAACAGAGTAATAAACTACTGACAATCATTCATCCATCTACCGGTCTTTCTGTAGTAAGCCTTTCTTTATACTGGTCAGGGTTGCAGTTGATCCGGCACCTGTCCGAGGAACACTGGACATGAGAGGGGAATACCGTATTTTCCGGTGTATAAGGCGCTACTTTTTCCACACGAATTGAACACTGCGGTTTAAACAACGATGCGGCTAATTTATGGATTTTTACGGGCTAACGAGCTTCATGCCGCCAAAACATTTAGCCTCGTCACATCGGACCAATGAAATTACCGAACAGGTCACAGTGGACTAATGAAACTGTTTGAATTGTCACGCCTCACCAGTGGGTGGCACTGTGGCACAGCCGAGCCGACTGGACACGTGACTCCTTCTTTACTGGTTGCACACTTCCGGGGATTTGTGTTGTTTTGATGCGTGTAATCTGCACCAGGTGTTCAGTGTTAAGTGCCTTGTTTATATGTCTGAGTTACTGCGCACTGCATTGTTTGTAGTATGTTTGTTACTCTAAGTATCTCTTGTATTCCTGGATGGCTTTAGTTTGAGTTCTACCAGTAGCATCATAAAAGCGGACCGAGGGCAGTCCTAGCACTTGTTTGTATGTATGCTATCTTCGCTAAGGAGTAATAAAGACATTGACCTGCACCTGCTTCTGTCTCTGCCTCGGTCTGAGACACGAATTCTGTTCTAAATTCTTCAGATCAGTCGTTTTGTTTTTCCTGATGTTAAGGCTCGCCTTAGCATTGCGACGCAGCCGCGGACTAATCACATGATTCTCGTTTTGTTTTGTTCCTGGTCGGACATTGGATTAAGTTTCATCATGATTTGCCCCAGGTGTCTGTTTTAGTTTGATCACGTGTCGTTTTTTTTTTTTTTTAAACCCCTTTGTTACTGCGCACGGGGTGCATTATTGTTTGTGTTTCCTATTACATACGTGTGTGAAGAACATCCAATGTAGCACCTATAGTTAGCATGCTAAGCGGTCTATGTGTTATGCCTCGTATTCTGCCTCGACCCTAGTTTCATGTTTCCTAAGTATAGACCGTACTCCTTTGTTTACTCGTGTTTTGGTTTCTGTTTGTTTAATAACAGACTACATCCCCATGTGACTACTTCCTGTTTAAGCCTGGTTCGTAACACCTGATAGGCAACTGTATTTTTATATTTTTTTAACCAGCCGTGTTACCGGCTCTGTTCGGAAAGCATTTAAAAGTTAAAAATAATCTTTGTGTAACATCATTCTGTTTAAAGATCTCCTGTTACAACGTGGACACCTGCGGCTTATAGACAGGTGCGGCCTATATATGTAAAAAAAAAAATTTTTATTTTTTTTTTATTTTTTTATTTTTTAAATTTGGTGGGTGCGGCTTATATTTAGGTGCGCTCTTGTCCAGAAAGTATGGTACACCCTAAATGGGATGTCAGTAAATTGACAAAATGTGGTAGTGATGCACCGACCAGCTGTAACAGTAAAACCACCTGCCTTATATTGTGTAGGTCCCCCTTGTGCTCCCAAAACAGCTTGGACTTGGTGAGGCATGGGCTCCAGGTGTGCTGTCGTATCTGGCACCATGACCTTTGCAGCAGAGTCCTGTAAGCTGCAAAGTCCTCCAAGTTGTGTGGTAGTGCATCCATGGGCTTTTGTCCAGCACATGGAATTTGGAGGCCAAGACAACACCTTGAACTCTGTCGTGTTTCTCAAATTATTCCTACATTTACATTTACATTTATTCATTTAGCAGGCGCTTTTATCCAAAGCGACTTACAAATGAGACACACTCACACACCAATGGTAGCAGAGCTTCCGTGCAAGGAACTTAGGGTTCAGTGTCTTGCCCAAGGACACTTCGGCATGGGATCACCCGGGCCGGGATTCGAACCACCAACCCCACGATTAGTGGATTAGTGGACAACCCGCTCTACCGACTGAGCCACAGCCGCCCTGGCTGTTTCACAGCCCTGGCCTGGCCCTGCCACACCCGCCTATTCCTTGGTCATGTTTTGCAGTGTGACAGGTGAACGAGGCCACTGCCATTAGTGAATACCAAGTGACCATTAGTGATTGCCAAGAAGTGGTGTACTTGGTCTGCAGAAATGTTTAGGTAGGTGATACGTGTCAAAGTAACATCCACATGAATGCCAGGACCCTAGGTTTCCCAGCAGAACATTGCTCAGAGCGTCACATTGTCTCTACCTGCTTGTCTTTTTCCGATTGTGCATTCTAGTGCCATCTCTTCCCCAGGTAAGCAGCCGTCCACATTATGTAAAAGAAAATGTGATGCATCAGACCGGGCAGCCTTTTTTCATTGCTCCATGATCCAGTTCTGATGCTCATGTGCACTTTTGTAGGTGCTTTCGGCAGTGGACAGCGGTCAGCATGGGCACTCTGTCTGGTCTGCATCTATGCAGCCCCATACGCAGCAAGGTGTGATGCGCTGTGTTCTGACACCTTTCTATCATGGCCAGCATTAATTCTTTTCAGCAATTTGTGCTGCAGTAGCTCTTCTGTGGTATCAGACCAGATGGGATAGCCTTTGCTCCTCACACGCATAAATGAGCTTTGGGTGCCCATGATCCTGTCGCCAGTTCACTGGTTGTCCTGCTTTGGACCACATTTGGTATGTACTAACCACTGCATACTGGGAACACTGCACATGACCTGCTGTTTTGGAGATGCCCTGACCCAGTCGTCCAGCCATCACAATTGGGCCCTTGTCAAAGTCACTCAGATCCTTACGCTTACCTACTTTCCCTGCTTCCAACAGATCAACTTCGAGAACTGATTGTTCACTTGCTGCCTAATATATCCAACCAGTTAACAGGTGCCACTGTAACGAGATAATCAATGTTAGTGGTTTTAATGTTATGGCTGATAAGTGTATGTAGTACCTCATTAGCAAGCTAAAAAGTTGAATTTTAATCCCCATTATCCGAGTTTCAGTTCATTGCAGAACATTATGAGGTGTTTGAAAGGTTACCTGTATGTCAACAAATCACATTTTGGAAAATTAGTTTTCTTGGTAATGGATTGCAGTGCATCCATCTACTTTGTAGGTTGTATGTGTAATCAGATTATGCATTCAGAATGCATCAGGTAAAGATTGATTAAATGAGTACATTTACATTGGACTAAGTGTAATGTGGACGATTACATGAAATAAATTTAACAGCCTTGTGATATTCAGAAAAGCAAAACTTTGACCAGAACCTGTTTGCCATTATTTAGCTATTTTGACATCTGATTGGTTTTCCCAGACTTCTACACAATTATTGCATACTGTGACAGTCGTTTTGTTTGCTAATTTTGCACTAATGTTGCGTATTGTGTGCACTGCAATCTATGACATTACTGTGATATCTCCCCAAGGCCTTGGAGAAGGCTATTACAACAGTACAACTGTATACTTGTATATACTTTAGTGTATATATATCGCCTTGCTTGTATTTTCTCATTTGTAAGTTGCTTTGGATAAAAGCGTCTGCTAAGTGAATAAATGTAAACGTATATGGCTTCGAATGACTATTAAAAACTCTTTAACTCTATTAATGTCCAGCAGTTTAATGTGCTGTCAGATTATCAATCTCCTGAAAGATGGAATCCATTTAACGTTCAAATTTGGGAGTAGCTTGAGCGAGCGAGCAAATAAGCCATACAGCATCAAAACATTACATCCACACTGTGAAGTGGAAAAGCAATTACATTTTCTGGAGAAATTGTGTCCTTGAGCTCTGTCAGAGTTGAAGCTTTGCTGCGCACTTGGTATCAGTGCTTCTTTCTAGTAGCACCATGCTAACTCTTACTGAGGCTAAAGCCCAGGCCCTCAGTAGGGCTATGAACAGGAGGGCTTAATGTACATATGAATAATATAGTGAGTCTAAATGAGATCATGCACATCTCTTAAGATAGAATCTCTGCAGCACAAAGGCATCTCATTTAATAGCCTTAAAAATGGTGTGTATTCCTTGGGCTCGATTACTGTAGACTGTTCCATTTTAGAAATAATATTTATTAAATTCAAATGTGGATCTCATTTGATTGAAATGAAATGAAGCTGAAAATCTAAATTAGACATCTAAATCTTCAACATTTGAATCTCTGAGAGCTTTATTGTAAGCCCTACATGTATGAAATATTTTCCCTGCCTCTTTTTTTTTTTTTTTTTTTGAATGGTCATTATTGAGCCATCTAAAATCCTCTCCTCTGAGATTTGAACAGTGCTATGAAGCACCAAGCATTTTTCCATGCTTCACAGCTGGCAAGGAACAAACCTCAGTTCAAAGAAGCATTTTGGCATTGACTACCACTAAGCCACTTTCACACACACACTCAAAAGTAGTCTGAGTGTGTGTGTTTACCCCACTCGGTCTCTCCATCCGTTCCACAAGTCAGAGGAAGGAAAGAAATTATTCAGACAGTCCTGTTCTGTGGTAGTCATGCACCGCCACTCGCCAAAGTGGTCTATTTTTGGGGTGGCTGCATCTTCTCAGTGTGGCTTCTCAGGTGTAACTTGGTGAGATCACACTTTCCAAACACACTCTGCCTTCAGAGGCATAGGATGGAGTGATGTGCAGTTCCATGAATGATGTATGTGAGGTGTCTGAGACATTAGAGCATGTCAGAAGCCACATTAATATTCCACCTCTGCTGTTGACAAAAAAAAATCCCAAAGTGTTACCTGTGATATTTGGGTTGGAAATAAAATGATTAAAAATAAATGAACGAGAGTGTTGCGTATACCGTTAACACGTATGTGCAGAAAGCATGCAATAAATTGATATATGGCTAGACTTTGAATTTATGTTCATTCATTCAAAAGCAAACTATTAATTCTTAAAATTAACACAAAGACTGGAGTAAGTTCTACACACCTTAACCACACAAGAGAATATTGGAGTGATGGACATATGGATAGATACCGTATACAGTATCTCACCTCGGACGGAAAATGGCTAATTGGGCCCAATTCTCTTGTACTCACTTTTGTTGCCAGCGGTTTAGACATTAATGTCTGTGTGTTGAGTTATTTTGAGGAGACAGCAAATTTACACTGTTACACAAGCTGTACACTCACTACTTTACATTGTAGCACAGTGTCATTTCTTCAGGGTTGTCACATGAAAAGATATCATCAAATATTTACAAAAAACGTGAGGGGTGTACTCACTTTTGTGAGATGATGTAGAGGAATATGGATGGAGCTGTATGGATGTATGGAGTTTGACGTCTATATGGAGATGGCGTGATTAAAGGTTATGAACGGATGGGTGATATGAATAGATTAAGGGATATGGATGTAGATGGATGCAAGGAGATGGATGTATGTTATGAGTGCATATAGATGTAGATGCATTAATTGATCTACAGTAAATGAATGGATGTAGATGGATGCATGGTTATGGATGGACAGAAGGTTGAATGGATATAGATGCGGGTGATTGGAGACGGCTGGATTAATGGAAATGAGTGTGTAGATGGAGCTTGATTGATTAAGGGATATACACTCGCTGTCCACTTTCTTAGGAACATCTGCACATTTATCCAGATATCTAGTCAGACAATCATGTAGCAGCAGCACAATGCAAAAAAAATCATGCAGAGACATATCAATAGCTTTGGGTAATGTTCACATCAAAATGAAGAAAAAGTGTGATCTCTGTGACTTTGAAATACTCAAACCATCCAGGACCAACATCCATACCATGATCAAAGTCACCGAGGTCAGAGAGTGACTTACTGTAAGTTCATGATTGCATGATTTTATGCATTGTGCTGCTGCCACATGATTGGCTGATTAGATAACTGCATATAAATAAAGTTGCTATACATGAACATACCCACAAAACAAAGTTAAGGAAAATTTGCTTTTTCAATCATTTGTTCAACAGAAATATCAATATATGTGACATTCTTCTGTGAAAAAAGTAAGTATACCCTTGGCCTCAGAAGTTAGTATTGCCCCCCTTTAGCAGAAATAACTTCTTGTAGGCGTTTTGCATAATTGTCCCCTAGGCTTTCTGGAATTTTTGACCACTCTTTCATGCAATATTCTTTCAGTTGCCAGATGTTTGAGGGTTTTCTTGCATGCACTGCCCATTTCACATCCCCCATGATGTTTCAATGGGATTCAAATCCGGGCCTTGACTAGGCCATTCCATAATCCTCCATTTCTTCTTTTTGAGCTATTCCTTGGTGAATTTGCTAGTTTGCTTCATGATAATTATCCCGTCGAAAGGTCCACATTAGGTTAAACGTCAACTTTTGGGACCGATGGCTTCACATTATCTTTAAGCACTCTTTGATATGATGCAGAATTTATAGTTTAATAAATAAATGAAAGCTGTCCAGTCCCTGAGGCAGCGAAGTAACAGTTGGTATGAGGTGCTTCTCCTGAAAAGCTGTCTTTAGTGAGCACCAAACATGTCTGCTGTTACTGTGACCAAACAACTCCATCTTTGATTCATCTGTCCAGAGCAAATTATACCAAAAGGCCTGGTCTTTGCCTATATGCTCATTGGCAAACTGTAGTCTTGCAAAGGCTTTTTCCTCCCAGGTTCTAATCACTGGCACCCAAACTTGAACTCCTAGTTGTCCAAATTTTTTAAAAAAGCCAACAATTTCAACAACAGAAAATGTATTTGTGTGTGTGTGTGTGTGTGTGTGTGTGTGTATATATATATATATATATATCTGTTTAAATAAAAAAAAAACGGTCAACTCATTTTGGTGTTTATTTTGCACGGCCACATTTTGGTCTATGCGTAGTATATGCGATGGTGGGGGCGGGGTGTGGTTGAGAGTCTGCTGTGGAGGGAGAGGAGGCGGGTCAGACCAGCAGGTAACGCATGATTCTGACCTGTGTTGGATTAGCCCAAGGTTACTTTTGTGTCTGTGCTTTCAGTTCCTCTCATAATGTAACCGTGCTGCTGCCACTTGCCAGGACACTCTTGTAAAAGAGATTTTTAATCCCAAGGAGTTTTTTATCCTGGTTAAATAAAGGTTTGAATGAGAGACTGACAGACAGCACAACGATGTGTGTAAAACGTGTACGTGTGTGTGGTTGAATGAGTTGAATAATGAAAGTAAATCAGAGTATAAATTACAGGAGAAGCATGTGGGGGAAAAAATATTTGCACAGGCGGAGACCTTATGTAGGTGTGTAATTGCAAACATACTTTGTCTAATGTATGTCTGCTTTGTGTTAATGTTTTACCGGACATTGTGTTTGACAGTTTTTGATTTGAACAGACTTTAAGAATTTTTAACAGTCAAAAATTAGTACACAGGAAAAGAGATATAGAGATGATATAGACAGAGACATAGACATGAACACACCCTCCTCACAGGAAGAGAGACCAGGCTTTAGGTGTTCCTTGAACACATTTCTTCCAGATCGCCGGAGCTGTTGGCACTTTCATTTCTCACAGCGTTTAATCATCAGCTCAAGCTATTTGAGATCAAGCGTTAGAATTCTTTTGCAGTTGTAGTTTATTTTTCCCCTCATGCCATCACTGATCTATATTAAAACCCTCATCCACTTAGCAGGGGTGCCACCGGATACACTTAGCAGGAGAACCATTAAGGATTTATTTATTTATTTATTGCCAGTAGCAGAGGTTCTTTATGTGCTCGCTGGGATTTAGTCACTCTGTAGAAGAGAAACTGGAATGGGTTTGTCATTTCAAGAACTTCCATTCTTGCCCTATTCACCCCATTAAGCATAAGATATGCATCCTGTGTGTGTGTGTTCCTTTCTGAATTCAGCATGAACTTTGATTTTGTGTTAATAAATAATGACGAACTCTGTGGGTCCTATTCAGTTATCAGGTTATGACATCTCATAAATATTGCATGAAGCCCAGGTCTTCGAAAGCTCCTGTTCCATGTTACTGGGCTATGTCTTGTTCTTTTCTGATTTGTGCTGTAGGCCATGGATCCTTGCTTCTCTCTAGCCAGGTTTAAAGCTCGATTCATTGAGCGCAAAAAATCTGAGGTATGTACAGAGGTGAAACTCCTTAGATGTGCTCATGCTTGATGTAAAGATCTTCATGGTGTGTGTTAGCAGTCTTAATTGCTCTGCTGTATTTAGCAGATGAAGGCAGAACCTCAGTTTGTGATGTTCACTATGAAAAAGAGCAACATCAACAATCATGCATGAGAGAGAAATAATGTATGGTGGTGTTGGATTCAAATCGCTTGACGTCACCATACACTAGAAGCACAGATTGTTTGATTAACAAGCTGTCAAAACACATCTTGCTCTGACACTGACAGACTTGCATGTGAGCAATCACCCAGAGAGAGCAGGGGGAAAAGCTCATCTCGGTGTATGGATCACTAGAAAGACAGCTCAAACAAGGACGATATGCGCAAGTTACACCCATGGTAATATTTATCAGTAAAGTGACACCAGTTAACAAACAGTAACCTTGTGTTAATTGTGCAAACATTAGACCTGATGGATTAAGAACAGAAAATAAATGCACTACTCTGCTATTTTGCAGATAAAATACATTAACAGGGTCTCCGCAGGTCCCTAAAGTATTAAAATGTTTTAAATTCCTTGATGTAAAAATAAGGCCTTTATTAGCATTAAAATGTCTTAAATTCACCTTTCAAAGGTTTTAAAATGAAACTGAATCGACACCCTAAAGAAGATTTAGTTATTTTTGCTCAATGATTTTTGAAATGGTAAACCCGTGTGACTGTGCACTCAGTGTGTGTGCGCTTCATCTGCGTTTTGGCATGTTTACACGATGTTTGTCCTTTGCGTTTTTGAAAAGTTTCGCATGATCCCCGTTCCCACGGATCCGTGAAAACAACCACAAACGCTGTATTATACATGCCAGGCTAGTAGGTGGTGATGTCCTGTTGTAAATAAATCCTATGCGCCTGCGCACTTAAGCTTTCACGTCAACGTATCTGCCATATTGATCCGGGCAAGACTGCGCTATGCAGAAATACACAGGGGTGCAGTAAAAGGTTGATGAGCTTCACAAAATGGGAAGTGGCTATAAGAAAATAGCACAAGCATTGAAAATGACCATTTCCACCATCAGTGTAATAATTATTAAGTTCCAGTCAACTGGAGATCAATGAATCAACCTGGAATTGGCCGTGTGTCTATATGGTTTCAACGCCCTGTGAGAGGATGGTTTGAGTGGCCAAAAAATCTCCAAGGATAACATCTGGAGAAGTTAATTGCGTCAGAAAATATCCAAAACTAAAGGTTTTTTGGAAAGGTTTCAAGAAAAAAAGCATCTACTCAAATCCAAAAAACTAACTCCAGCATCTTCAGTTTGTCAGACACTACTGGTACTTCAAATGGAATCGGGTTCTATGGTCAGATGAAACCAAAATAGAGCTTTTTGGTAATAAACACCAGAGGTGGTTTTGGCACACACAGAGAGGTAGCCATATGGAAAAATACCTCATGACCACGGTTAAATATGGTGATGGTTCTTTAATGTTTTGGGGCTGTTTAATTCCAGAGAACCTGGACATTTTGTTAGGATACATGGCTTAATGGACTCTATCAAATATCAACAGATATTAAATGAAAACCTGACTGTCTCTGCCAGAAAGCTTAAAATGGGCCGTGGTTGGATCTTTCAGCAGGACAATGATCCAAAACATACATCAAAATCAACACAAAAATGGTTTACTGACCACAAAATCAAGGTCCTGCCATGGCCATCTCAATCCCCTGACTTGAACCCCATAGAAAATCTGTGGGGTGAACTGAAGAGGAGAGTCCACCTGCGTGGAACTCGAAATTTGAAGGATCTGTGGAGATTATGTATGGAGGAATGGTCTCAGATCCCTTACCATGTATTCTCCAACCTCATCAGGCATTATAGGAGAAGACAGTATTGTATTTTAAAAGTACAGTTCCTTCCCTCACTCCCTACCTAACCCAAAACCAAGAGAAAATGAATCAACATAAATGACTTCCTATGGCTTCCACTATTACCAGTGGGCTTTTTGTTGTTGTTGGCATCCGTCTGTCTCGAGAGACAATGGGAACTTTGCGCCTGGTAGAGTCAGTCTGTGATTGAGTGGCAGCGCCTGCTGTGGCTGAACAGGCCGATTCGGGAGTGGCAGGTCCTGTCAGTTGAACAGCGGCACTGAAGTGACCTCTCCAGGGCGCAAGCCTGGGCAAAATATATGGAGGTCCTGGGCTGCCCAGTCGTCAGAACCCCCCTCTCGGCCTCGCTGATGTGGTCCAAAGGAAAGCATAGCAGTACGGGGCATCAGGTCGGCTGCAGGAGTTGCCGGAATCAGCTAGCACTGCACACTGGTCCGCCTTCGGGGCTCCACTCCTGATTTGAAAGGTTTACTCCCCTACACTTGGCCGTTGGATCTGACAGTACACCGATCTCCTCCGCCCCCTAGCCGTTGACTACTCATTGCAGTTCCTCCGCCTAGATTAGTGGTGCAGTGTAAGCAACACCACCTCACGTGGTTTAGCCCGCCAGCTGAAGCGGTTTACCGGGGTGTGACGCTAGGAGTCAACACGTGAGAGATTTTGGGGATGAGGACCAGTGACGCCCGTCCACCCTACCAAGTAGAGTGCAGCATGCCGAACGCCAAAGGTACTACCTCTATCCAGAGCCCCCTACACCCCAAGTGGGCTTTTACAAAGGTGACTATTAGTGTTTGTAAGTTACCAAAAAATTTATACATGTATATACAAGTGTAACACTTGAGTCTTAAAGGGGCAGATCATAAACAAAGCCACTAACCGGCAGAAGGTCATACACAGGCGGAATTGACACACGTAAAGCACTTCTAGACACACAAAGCAACAGCAGTGATCTGTCACTGGGTGGAGACTGACGAGGCTTAAGTATACCTCTGGAAAAGTGTAGCCAACCAATCCTAATGCATGAGGCAGGAACCGGCTTGGACAAGATGTGATCGTCCAGTGGCAAGCCGGAATGTGATGCATTACAGTAGGCGGGGCCTAAAGAAGATGGAGGAGACAAGACACCCATTCCACCACCAACATAGACACATGAATGGCACATAGAACAAACAAATACGCTTCAGAACGTAACTATCTATATATGGACATAGATTTTGATGCTTGGCTTTCTCACAGAGTAAATAACACGGGTGATCTGCTTAACCTAGGCATCAGAAAGCAACCTTTTACTGTTTTTCTTTTTTCAGTGCATGGCTAAAAATAATACCTCTGATGTTGCTAGAGTTACAGCTCGTTCCTGATCTTAATTTAATGCTTTCTGATTCACTTTGCTTCAGAGGCATGTTCTTGTTATTGTCTGAGGATATGTAATCACATTTTTTTTCTTTCACTAAAAAATTGAAGATAAATGAAGAAAAATTGGGTACATTTTTTGAAGTGGCACTGTGTGTGAAATGACTCCCTCTCTCACTCGCTGACTATTTACTGTGTAGACCGTCTTGTATAAAGGAGGTAAAGGACTGAATTCAGACAGCTGTTACAAAAACAAATCGAACTTACCTGCCGAACTGAGGCACAAAAATCTTAAAGCAGAAGTATTATATATATCATATTTCTGTATTACATACAGCTCTAAGAAGTTCCTTTTGGTTTAATTAATGAGTATTGACCACATGTCCTGATGCATAACCATCCTGAAAGATGATTATTTTCCTTCAAAAGCACGCCTAGTGTATTTTATTCCTCTTATGTTTCTTATAGCACATCAATTTGCAATCAATTTTTTAATTGATTAAAGAGACACATCTTAATTTTTAACTGCTTGGTTACGTAAAAAATTGTGTAATGTTCACGAGACAAGTTCCTGTTATCACTTACATTATAGCAGCTCTAATCAGTCATTCAGTCACCAGTTTCTTTTTATTCTCTTTTTTTCCCCTCTTGAATTTGATGAGAATAAAATCAGTTTATGTTACAGAGAAATAGGAAAGAGAAAAACCCTGTCCTAAAGACGTTCCCATGCCAGAAAACTTGTGTTGACATTGGAGACTCCTTCCATCAATCTTAAATAAAGATTATGAAATAAACAAAGGCAAAAAATTGTACCACATCAATATAGGCTGAATGTGTCCATGTTTAACTTGTTATACAAGTGATTTAACTTGGCCTAGTGTTAAAATGATTGGCCTGTTTTGTAAATTAAAAAGCTAACAGTGCTCAACAGCGCAAAAACTCATTATAAAGTAAAACAGGAAAGCGCTTGTGAACATCCTCATCATTTAGAATGAGCTGAATGTTGTATGTTTATACTGTTAAAACTCTGCTTTCAAGAAGATGAATGGCCAAGTGTGTTGAAAGTGATGTACAGGATTTTGAGGATTTTTTTTTGTGTGTGAGTGTTGGGGTAAACAACAAACAAATAAAAAAGCATTCAAATCTCCTCCTGTTTAACTGAGAGAGACCTAATCTGGACAAATCTTACCTAATGCTCCTTTAAGCTTTCCAGAAGAACATTTATTCTCAAAATGTTACGTGAATTAAAAAAAATAATAATAATAATTATAGGGTAATTTAGCCATTCTAAATAACCTTTCATGTGAGCATAATGTTGGCATAATGTTGGCATTTTCAGTTGTGAGTGAGAGCTTACATGATGGTGGTGGTGATCATGACTGTATATAATTTAATCTCTGAAATGTTCTCCATTTTTATGTAGAGTGCAGAGTTTTATATAAAAAAAAAAAGTTTAAAATACTCTGTCACCAGGAAATCTGAGCTCAAACTATACTGATTTAAATTATGTAAATGATCGTTAAATTGTCATGCTTAATGGGTAATCTGTGTGTTTGTCTTTAATACTTTGTTTATCTGCTTGGTGGGGTCTCTTACATTTCTTCATCTGTACTTTTATTTATTTTCTTTTTCTTTTTTGCATGTTCTTATGGTGTCCCTTGTTCTATGTCCCTCTGAGAAAGAACGGACTGTAATTTATGACAGAAACTAGCTTCCCCTCGCCAGTGTCGGGAAGGTAAGTGGGATACAAAGAGCTGCAGCTGGGACAAAAGCGGCTGCTGGAGTTGTACACGCAATCCCCTCACTAGCTGCCTGGTTAATTAGAGCACCAATCCCCTGGAGAGCCCTGTTCCTGCATGGAGCAAATCTTGCCTCCTCCATCATTCGGCCTGTCCGTGTTTACACAGTCGAGTCCAAACACACCTCGCTGGCTTGACCAATAACTGACTTAACTAATTGACACATGGAAGAGTGGAGGGTGTGCCAGGCAGGATGAGAGAAAGACAGGACCACTATATACTCAAATAACAACATAGTTATTGTCCACAGTCTGTCTTTTTAGAGGCCAAGGACCTCTTTTTATTTTTTCCTCTCCACAAAATTAATCATACAGACCAAACCATAAGTTCTGGAGGTGTAAAACTTGACACTACTCCCTCCCACTACTCAGTCAAGCAAGATGGGACTAATCGGACAATTAATCTCTGGCCAGTTAGATTTTTTGCTAATTTGCATAATGTGGAAAAATACCTGTTTGTGAACTTGTCGTTGGATTCTTTGGCTTCAAAAATTGGTGTCAAACTACTCAGAAGAACAAATTAAACACAATAAGTAACCAAAGACATGTTGACATTTTTTAAAACGCTCTGGCCACCACAGTACGGTTAACAGCTGTAAGTCATGATCGGTTGCATGGATTCACATGAAGCTTGAACGGCATATACAAGACAAGAGTTTGAAGTCACCAATTACAGCCTCAAGTCTTTGAGTATGATGCTACAATCTTGGCACACCTATTTTTGGGCAGTTTCTCCCATTCTTCTTTACAGGACCTCTCAAGCTCCATCAGGTTGGATGGGGAGCGTCGGTGCACAGCCATTTTCAGATCTGTCCAGAGATGTTGGCTGGGCCACTCAAGGACATTCACAGAGTTGTCCTGTAGCCACTCCTTCGTTATCTTGGCTGTGTGCTTAAGGTTGTTGTCCTGTTTGGGGAAAAAAAAAAACCTTCGCCCCAGTCTGAGGTCCAGAGTACTCTGGAGCAAGTTTTCATCAAGGATGTGTCTGTACATTGCTGCATTCATCTTTCACTCGATCCTGACTAGTCTCCCAGTTCCTGCTGCTGAAAAACATCCCCACAGCATGATGCTTCCACCACCATGCTTCACTGTAGGGATGGTATTGAGTGGTACCTGGTTTCCTCCACTCCTATTTCGACAGAGTCACGCTGGAGCTCTGTCAGAGTGACCATCGGGTTTTTGGTCACCTCCCTGACTAAGGCACTTCTCCTCTGATCACTCAGTTTGGCCCGGCGGCCAGCTCTAGGAAGAGTCCTGGTGGTTCCAAACTTCTTCCATTTGTGGATGATGGAGGCCACTGTGCTCATTAGGACCTTCAATGCTGCAGAAATGATTCTGTACCCTTCCCCAGATCTGTTCCTCGATACAATCCTGTCTCGGAGGTCTACAGATAATTCCTTGGACTTCATGGCTTAGTTTGTGCTCTGACATGCATTGTTAACTGTGGGACCTTATACAGACAGGTGTGTGCCTTTCCAAATCATGTCCAATCAACTGAATTTACTACAGGTGGGCTCCAATCAAGTTGTAGCAACATCTCAAGAATGATCAGTGGAAACAGGATGCACCTGAGCTCAATTTTGAATGTCCTGGCAAAGGCTGTGAATATTTATGTAAATAAGCTTTTTATTATTATTATTTATTTATTTATTTATTTATTTATTTATTTATTTTTATAAATTTGCAAAGATTTCAAACAAACTTCTTTCATGTTGTCATTATGGTATTGTTTGTAGAATTTTGAGGAAAATAATGAATTTAATGCATTTTGGAATAAGGCTGTAACAACAAATTGTGGGAAAAGTGAAGCGCTGTGAATACTTTCCGAATGCACTGTATAGTTTTTTTTTTTTCTGTCATGTAAATAACGCTCACTAAAAAAAGGCTTTTAATCTTGATTCTTGCCTGAATGTACATCTGATTTTACACATTAAAATGTTCTTTCTTAAAATATTTTTATATTATGAATACTTAATGTTATTCCTTTATACTAACAGTCCTAATCAGTCCCTCCCTAATCAGGAGCTTGTAATTTTTCAAAATTACTGCCGATTTGGGCCAAGACCCGTCATGTGATGTCTTCACCACACACATTCAGCCAAAGCCCTTTTCAATTCACATGAGTACAGCTAAAAGGACTCATTTACGAACAAACATCACTGTGAACGACCGTGCAAAACTATTTCCTGCAATTGCAATTCCACCAAATTCAAGTAGTTGTTTTTTTTTCTTAAAAAAATCAAGTATTTTTGCCTGCAACAATCACAATCTCAGAGAAATGCTGTACGGACTGCCAAATTTAAATGCATTATATTTCAATAATACAGGGGGTAATGATAATAATATACTAGACTATAGAAATGAAACATTTTAGAGGTAGAAATAATAATCACATAGTGGCATCGAGAATCATGAGGTTCCTACCTCTATATATTTTTACTACTTTTTAGAACAAAAAATGGTAAATTTCTTCTGTTTTAGCTCAAGAATATCTCACAGGTTAGCTCTCTCCCGAGATTTAAAAGCTCTTGCAAACAAGATCAGAGATGTGTAAATAATAGATCAGAGCACCCATAGTGACAACTTCTGCAGTGTAGAAAGGGCATGATGATGGATGAACACGCTCCTCTTCCCATTACTACCATTACCACTAAGGCTGATCTGGCAACATGGCAAACAGGAGAAGGAAGATAAATGTGTTTGCATGTGTTCTGCTTTAATGGTTGGTGAGAGGGTATTACATGCGTAATGCTCAGTTATCTGGGATATTGTAGAAGACTTTAATGAGGAGCATGAATGCCTGTTTTGCACAAGTACCTGCATTCAGGTGCTCTGTAAGATTTCCACCAATTTCTGATCAAATGAAATCTCTTCTTCTCTTCTCTTCACCTTCTCTTTGGCTTCTCTTCACCTTCTCTTCGTCTTCTGTCTTTTCTGATTCTTCTCCTCTCATTCTTCTCTTTAGGATGGCTGTGGCGGTAGATGTGGCTGTCCGCTTATCGTAGGGTTGGCGGTTTGATTCCCGGCCTATATGCCGAAGGGTTGGGCAAGACACTGAACCCCAAGTTGCTCCGATGGCAGGCTAGCGCCTTGCAGAGCTACCATTACGGTGGGTGTGAATAGGTAAATGGTGCACTTACAGTATATAGCGCTTTTATCCAAAGGGCTTTACACTGTGTCTCATTCACCCATTCACACACACCAATGGTAGCAGAGCTGCCATGCAAAGTGGTGCTAGCTTGCCATTGGGGCAACTCAGGGTTCAGTGTCTTGCCCAAGGACAATTCGGCATGTGGAGTCATCCGGGCCGGGAATCGAACCGCCAACCCTACGATTAGTGAATTAGTGGACAACCCGCTCTACCGACTGAGCCACAGCCGCCCCATGTATGAGAAACAATGAAAAGTGCTATGTAGAACCTCCTAAGGTTAAAAGACTTCTCTCATTCTTCTCATATTGTCTCTTCTTTGTTTCTCTTAGCGTTCTTCCCCTCTTACTCTTCTTATTTTCTTAATCTTCCCTTCTCATTGCCTTCTTCTTTTCCTCACTCCCTTCTTTTCCTCTTCATCTTCTCTTGCCTAATTTTTTTGCTCGCTTTGCTTCTTGTGTATTATGTCATTGCCTTCTGCTTGTCTCCATGTACTATTGTTTTTATGTCAGGTTCTACCTTTGTAAATGTTTAAAGTAAATGCAAAAAGTTTTAACAGCATTAGCTTGTGGATGCTCTGTGGCAGGTGGAATGCTATTGAAAATGGGCTGTGTGTGTTGGCAGTTATGTGACCTCCTGCCTCTATTTGTGGAACGTACAAGCACAATGGGGATGATCTGATTTATTTGTAGGTGGGAGTCTGACTGGGGTTATGTTTGAGATTTCCTCCAGTAGCTTGAATCCTAGCTGCAGTCCCACAGGGCACAATATAAATTCAGTGAGCTCGGTTACTGTTTTTCTGACCCAATTACTTACAACACAGCACCTAATCCTTTTAGTCGAGGCAGTGGACTTTTAGGGGTTGAAGCTTTTTCCAATATGATGAACGTGATTGTGGTGTGAGCACAAGCATTGGCAGCTATTCCTAGACATTTCTTAGCATTACAATTAACACTGCATTTGGCTATAATGGGTATATATACTGTATATGAAATACTTTGGGTTTTGTTTTTAGCTGAATTGTGTAAAAAAAAAAAAAAAAAAGTTGCATCTTGTCCTATTGAATTGGACAAATTATTAAAGCAGATGCTAGCTCTCAGATGCACACAATCCTGCCGTCACAAAAGCATCTCCTGGCCTGCGTGCCGCTGATTCAGAGCATCTAGTGCCAAGAGTCTTTTTACATGCCACTGCAAATTCATGACCAATTACTTCAGCAATTTATTCCAGTCCGGATTTTTCATAGCTTCGACTCGGAATACGTATGTAATGCCACCGATGTGCATTTGCATACATTAAAATAGTGGCTGTTGATGTTAATACAGAAATTAGTTTCCATTTTAATGAGCTCAGCATACAGACAGAGAGAAACACCACATCCGTCTGGGGCTGTGTGTTGATATGATGGCAGGAAGCATAGGAAAATTACACTTAGTACAATTTGGTGTCTTTTTGACTTTTTGTTTGTGTTAGTGCATGCTTTAATCTTCTTATGCTGCTAAGACTGAATCCGAACGCGATCTGAGCTACACTTGGAGAAAAAGTGTCTATGTCCTTACAAATGCAGTTTTTAACAGTACTTCTCACCTCTTATCAGGCTTTTCAAACAAGAGACCTGCTAAACCATAAACTATTCAAGCCCTATTAAAACGAATAGGTTGATTTTATTGCCTCTTTAACACCACTCCACTTGAAGTCACCTTGCCTAGCTTGTGGGTTTTATTGCTTCTGAGTGCATGGAAATGATGAACACTCGCTTGCAGGCCTGGCAACCAGCATAGGGAGGCTGGATTTTTCTATTTGAATGGTTTTCCGAACGTATGTGATCGGTGTATTGAGTTCAGCACTGAGATTGAGTGCTGTGACCCTCGTCAAATGCTAACAATGTAATGGTTTCTTAAGCATATGCAATATTTCTCAAACTAGGGAGTGCACACATTAGAGTTTTCTTTTAGCCATGAAATAAAACATTTAATGCTTATAGAGGTAGATTTATTTATTTTTTTTAACCTTAGGATTTGATTGGCATTATAATAACCCTGTGAGGGTGATGTCTCACAATTACTTCCATCACATTTCTTATCTACCATGCAGTAATGATTACCTTTATCGTGTCTGCACCTTTTTATAGCTTATTTCTCTGGTTTAAATGTCTCAAGACTTGCATGGCTATGAGACACACTAGTTCATTATTATTACTTACTCTAAAAGAACTGAAGCCATGGAAAATTGCATTATAATTGCCAGAAGTAATGGACTTTTTCAATAACTTCAGTTTTGGCATTGCCCTTTAATATACTTCGTTGTTGTTTAGTATATAAAGAAACATGCCATGATGTAACATTAGGGGTGTAACGATACATTCTGGTCACGATTTGACTGGACTCATGTTACTGGCTTCACGATTTGATTCTGTACAAAATTTTAATGAAGAGAAATGATGACTGAAAAGGCTCCAATTTTATATCTGACTCATGAACAACGCAAAGCAGTATGCATATTTGTCTGTCGAAAACTAATCGAGGTTATATAGAGGTTATATATTGTAAACAAATGTACCACAGGTTCATGTTATCTTAAAAATACATTTATAAATTCTCCCAAAAATTTTACTGAATAAACAAAGTCTCTGACCTAGGGAACATGAACAATTGAGCTCCGTAGCAGCATTTGAGGCCTCATTTCACAAGAAATAGAGCGCCAAAGTCGGCTAAAATGCCAGGTCTTCCGTTTTTGACTTCTCAAGTTCCATGTCGTATGAAAGCTATTTTACTGGTTAGAACGTGTTTTGTGTAACCACATAACCTATATGTGTCGGTCATTGTGATCCGGTGCCATCGGTTACTTCACAAGTGCAGATGATTCCCAGCAATGGTGCAGGCTCTCCATGAAAGAAACCGATCATATAACCAGCGAGCTCTATATATACTTTAACTATAATGGTTACAGAGATTGGGACCCCTAGTGATCAAGCAGTGCGATTGCTTTAGATGCATAATTAGATTGCTGAATCCCTCATTTCCCCAATGCACATTGACTCATTTTTTGCATTGTATGCCTATAACGTGTACAGACATTTGTTTAGAGAATAAATGTGCAGGATGAGAAAAGGAAAATCGGGATAAAATACATCGCTTTTTCAAGAAATCTTTCAGTGACAGTCAGGTCTGGTGAAACGCCTTCTAGATTCGGTGTAATTTGTTTAAGCCCACTTAATCATCAGCATTGGATTAGAAGCGCATATAAAATACAACAGAAATGTAGTAAACAAACACGAATGAGGTGAAATGCTTGCTCAATCACTGATCGTTTAAAAATGGCAATCATGCATGGTGTTTCTTATGTCTGTATCTTTCAGTGAGTGTCGTTATGTGTATAAGTAACAGTTGTATTCCTATAATGCCTCCCTGTGATATATAAAGCTCAACCATAACAGTTTTCTAAAATAAGAGTTCATGATGGGTAGTAGAATTTGTTTCAGCTCACTCATTTAATATTGTGACTAACCTGATTAGATCTCTAAATCGTGCAAACGTTTGCAGCTCTGTGGCAAATGGAGGGTTTGTTAAGGAAAATATTGAAAAATGTTCTGGAAAAGAAATGTGTTAAGATTTTCATCTGAAAATAAAGCTCGGTTACAGGATACACTTGTGTGCGCCTGGAGGTGGTTGAATAGAGACATGTGCGAGAGAGTGGACACATGATCCATAATCCAGTCACAGCTATCTGTAGTTTGGCAACGCCACTGCAGCAGGTCTCTACTAATAGCTCTATATTTCATTGCGGAAAGCACCCTGCCACAATCCAATTGATGAACAACTATGGCTCTTTCACCTCCAGCTTCCCCGCTCACAGCCCACATCTCTTCCCCCCATGGTCCTCTCAGTGTTCATATATATTCCCGTCATCCATCTGACACAATTCTCTCTCTCTCTCTCTCTCTCTCTCCTCAGTTTGACAAAGCGTATGCCTACAGCATCCGACACATGTTTGGGAAGGAAGGCAAGCGAACAGACTACACGCCCTACAGCTGTATGAAGGTGATTTTATCCAATCCACCAAGTCAAGGCGACTTCCACGGTGAGCAGATTTCTTTTAAAAATGAATCACTATGTTCTTTTGCGGAGGAGAAAAAAATCAGGATAATTTAGGATACGGACCTGATCAGATTAAAAAAAAAAAAACAACTAATCATTAATTAATTATAGCTCATATTGCAAACCAGAATGATTGGAATCATTATTTGTGAGTTACTTTAAATATAGAAAAAAACACACAGAGGTGTGCGGCTATAGGAAAGTAAACGCTCGGGTGGTGTGGCCTGTCACCAGCGGCATGTTATCTGTTTATAGTGACGTTAGTTCCTGGTTTTCACTTACGTTATAGCAGCTATAAACAGTCGTTCCTCCATCAGCATCTCCTTACAGCAAACTTCACAAAAAATTTGAAGTTTCTCTTTAAGTAACAACCTCCTGGACCAGGCGCATTAATATAAACCTGTGATTTGAATAACAGACTGCATTACAGAGCTGCTTTTATAGACATCTATTCAAAATCTTCTGATTGATCAGTATCTAGAATTCAATAGCTCTATGGTATAAACTGTTTAACTTTAGCCAGTCTCATGTTTGTATTTCTTCTGTCATTCTCACATCCTCCTCTCAGGATGTCCATTCCGCCACACTGACCCAGAGCTGCTAAAGCAGAAGCTGCAGTCATATAAACTCTCTTCTGGTGGGATTATGCAGGTGGGTGTACACACACACACACACACACACACACACACACACACACTCAACCACCTGTGTCATATCTGGACATTGGACACAGCATAAAGGCGGCTGTCCATTATATGAATACTCCAGTGGCTTTAAAGCTGAGCTCAATGTCATTTGGAGCTGTAACAAGTTTGAGTTTGTTTCGACTGAAAAATAATGCACTAGGGTCATGTGTTTGTTCTGCAGCCGAAAAGCATCTTCACAAGGACCTGATTTTACAAGCGCAATGAAATGAACTTGGGTGTAACTGTAAATAAGAGAGCACCAATCTGTCCTGATTCATTTTGTTGACCCGCTGCTCACACATGTCCTGGCACTTTTATCACTTTCACCCAAGTAATATAAAGTGAATTTATGAGCACTTTAAAAATGGGTCATAAACATTTTTTTTAAGTTGTCGTTAGCAAAGCCTGTGTTTTGCAAGTTAAATAGCTTTGGTTAGTGTGACAACACCCAACAGACAAGATGGCAGATTTTACTCTGGCTACAAGTGTAATGTACATTTTAAAGGAAGTCATCAGATGCTATTTACAGTTGGTATATATTAACAATCTTTCACTAATCTGGCCTTAGTCATTTGTATAGGTTCTGGATCTTGATCATTATTAGTGATGCACTGAAAAAAATAGACTTTTATTATTGATATATTTAGTCCTAAAGTTATAGGCCAAAACTAAGCTGAACATAAACATTCTAAAAATAATTGTCGTCTTCTCTACAATACCCGGATGTAACACCGTTTGTCATACAGCTACTGTAGATTTTGCTTTATGAACCTGGGCGTAAACAACGAGCAGTAACAACAAAGCAACGAGGCTCAAAATCTCTTTTTGTCTGTTGTCATTAAATACAGAGAACAGTTAGTCATCCAACTGCTGTGAAGCAATGAATTCTATTATTTTGTAGTTATACTTCACAATTTGGCGCAGACATGTATGAATTTTTTTTTTCAAAAACTGCGGTGACAGATGGCGTCAGCGTGCTAGCACTGATTTTTCCTTTTTTGCTTCTGTTTTGTCGTATCCTGCATAATGAGCAGGTTGCTGTGTTGTCAAGTGGTGTATCAAACCTTGGGTTTTGGACCCCCTCTTGATACTTGGCATGAACAGTGATTATAAATCGCTTGTCTAATGTCGCAAGCAGAAACCATGAACTGGTTCTGAACACGTCTACACCGAGTGGTGCAGGAGATCAAAGGAAACAAACAGCATTATCACGGTCCAATATTCTTCAGGGTTCAAATTATTTGGAAAATGTTCGATTTGATACTTTTATAGGTCTTTTAATTTCTTTCCTGATGCTGATTTTTCAGTTCAAATAATATTTGAACACATTTTTGAAAATGCTTTGATCTGCTGTAATAGATTTAATTAAATATCAAGAGTTCTGAAAATATGAATAAGGAAAACTACAGGTGCAATTAAAAAAAATTATATTGTGGCAAATTTAATTTTTAATTCAAAAAGTAGAACTTTCATATATTGTAGATTCTTTGCACATAAAGTGAATTACACAAAGTCTTTGTTTGTTTGTTTGTTTGTTTTTATTTTATAATTATAATCTCAATTACGGCTTACAGTTCACGGAATTCAAAAATCCAGTATCTCAATGATAATTTCAGCCGTTTTTTATTCTGTGTGACCTACTGTTTTAAACCCAGTGATTTAAAGCGTACATTCAGCAGCTTTTAAGACCTGAAATTATGTTGTAGCGCATAAGTAATGAACTGAGGTCGCTGGTTATTACTGGAATGTAGTTATTGCCGCAGACACCAGAGTATTTAATGGACTGATGAAAATTAGCCTATTAAAGCGCAGTCTTAAAAATATATTCATTCATAGTGCCATGAAGAAAGTTTGCTCAAGTTTTTATCACATCTTATTATGAAAACTTGGAAGTTTAGTGTTTTTTAAAAGGGGAGAATTTTTATTTCACGTTTATTATCCACGTAAATGCAAGTAGTAATTTTTCTGGATAAGCACGAAAGGCTGAGGATTGATTTGGCACTGATAACCTCTACCAAATTGATATTGGGGGAGGGGGAAGGATTTATATTGTATTTTTAATGGCGAACAAGTCAAAAATTGATTCAGTAGACCACCGGGCAAGTAAAAGTGCCACTGTGCTGCCCTGTCTCATGGTTCAGTTGCTTGGAAGCCTAATTGGCCAGGCTAAAAAGTGGTAGGCAAGGTAATGTAATAGCATATGCACAGCTAGTTAAATTCACAGAGGTCACGGCGCAATAACGTTAGGATAGTCGGAGTTCCAGAGGACATCTTGCACATGAACAACTGCTGCTGTAGCGGCCTTGTTAAAAGAGGCGTTTGGTCTGAAGAACGAGCCTGTTTTGGACCCGTCCGACCGGACGCTTCAGCTGAAGCCCAAGCCTGGTGAACGACCATGAGCTATTGTGAGCTAAGAGGCGTCTTTTTCGCTCTTCTTTTATTTGTATTTTCTTGCACTCGGCCTTCCAGCTTTACAGTATTCAGATTTTTATTGAGGATATTGTAGTTGCATTACTTCGCCTAGATATTGTGGACTTACTCCTCTTAAATCTACTATTACTGTGGTTCTGTTTTGAGGCTCTGACTGGGTTAGAGTTTCTGTTTATTTAATTTTATTAGTGTTTTTTCCTCGGCTTTACATGCTACACTGTTATATTATTTGTTAAAAGTTAAGGACATTATATTTGTTATTGTGTCAGACTGTTAATCAGACTCGAAGTCAGTAGGGGTTTTTTCTTTTACTGGAACTTTTTGTCTTGGTCATTTTGTTGGTTAGTTCAGCTTGCTCTCCGAGTTGCGAATCGATTTTTAGAGGATTTACACCTAACATGGTGAACAAATTACAGTGGTGTGGAAAAAGTGCTTGCCCCCTTTCTCATTTCCTGTTCCTTTGCATGTTTGTCACACTTAAGTGTTTCGGAACATCAAACCAATTTAAACAATAGTCGAGGACAACACAAGTAAACACAAAATGCAATTTGTAAATGAAGGTGTTTATTATTAAAGGTGAAAAAAAATCCAAACCATCATGGCCC
>JAFFST010051906.1:76346-87818 GCA_022414735.1 Noturus placidus
GAAATGTGTTTTTCACCATCGTGTGGTGACGTCATTGACTGGGTTAACAACAGTGACGTCACAGACCCGACTAATCCATAACGTAATTATTGATGATTATTGTTTTTATCGATTAATTGTTGCAGCCCTAGTTTTAGCATCAGACCTTTTGACTCAGCGGTTTCGGTCATACCAATATATTCAAACTGCTTCATATTCTGTTGTTCGGGAGGGCAAAATTGTTAAACAAGCAAGAACAGGGTTTACTGGATGCTGAATTTGGTAGGTCTTTTCTCTATTCTTTGAGAAGTAGCTGTTGAGTTGAATTTTGGGGGGGGGGGGGCTGGCTGCCAGTGGGAAAGCAATGAATGAGTAAACATTTCACTGTGTGCTGATTTCTTGTGGTGTTTCAGCCCCTGCTGTGCTCCTGGTATTTAGACATAAAGCTGTGAAGACCATAACTGATGCGACACAATCCCCAACACACACACATACTCCGAAAAGTTCCCAAACTGTGTCAGTCAGGCTTAGCGGTGTCCTGTCCCCCTCCACTCAGAAGGCAGGCTCCCGGTTGACAGGTTATGGACAAAAATACGTGCGGATACCTGAGCTGAGCAAGCGGCTTGGTGACAAGTTAATTTAAGTGAAAAGGAGCGAATCTTTGATATGAAAGAGAGAGCTAAACTGTTCAAATGCTTGTCATGACTGTCACGTAAGATGCGTTTGAGGCTTAGGGATGAAGGGAAATATCCTTGGTATAGTGCCAAAAGGTTAAACAACTCATCAGTGTGCAGGCCAGAGACTTTTCAAGCTTAACTGGGGGGGCTTAAACCGTCCGACAGTCCCTGTGAATCAATTGTTACTATAGAAATGCTACCGTATTATAAAATTGCATCAGTATATGCCTGCGATTTGCCCTACAGCTGTCGGTCAGTATTTATGTGATTGTTGCGGCCAAAAGTGCTTGATTTTTTTTCTGAGTTTTTTTGTGCTTCTTTTTTTTGCGGAAAACTACTTGGTGGTTTTCCTAAATGATATTTGGTAATGTTTGACACCCGTGAAACGAAGCATGCTTTGGCTGAATGCACATTGTGATGACGTTAAATGACTCATCTCAACCCAAATCTGTGGTCGTTTAAAAAAAAATTGCAAGCTCCTGTGAGTATTTTGTAGTTTCCATTATTTTATGTGTCTGTTTACACAAACTCTTGGAGGGACTGAGCTGTGCTATTAAAGGAATTGACCACATTCGGGCCAATTGAGAATTAAACAGCACTGTGGTAGGAAATGCAGCTTAATTCACAAATCAAATGCTTTTGGCATTTTGTGATGCTAACCATTGAGTACAACATGTTAATGTGGAAATGTGTCAGGTCTCTATCCCCTAGTTCAAGGAAATGTAATCACAGCTCATTACTGTGGTGTGATTCACGTTTTTTTAGCACTTTAATTAAAATGTTTTTTAAAGCCCTGATGTGTGGCCCCAGAACCCTCTTGATGGAAGAGCTGTTCCATGTGCAGGTTCTTGGATGGATTTAAAGCTCTCTGTGTCATTGATTAGATTGAACTGCTTATAATGGATAACAATGAAAACAGCAGTGCCTCTGTGAACCACAGATCCTGTTTAGCAGCTGATGAATAATGGCCAAACAATGAGAACAACTTGTCTTCCTCCTAAATTAAAAAAAAAAACAGCCCTCCTGATGAACAGCCTAACAGGGCTTGAATGATGAGTTGTCTGTTCCCACAGACAGTGAAACGCACATATATCTGTAAGTCAGGTGTCATATATTAAGCCTGTTGTATGAAAAGACATCACTGACATTAATGTGCACGATAAAGCATACTTATTGATGCATCAATAGATTCCCTGCCCCTTTCCACCCACTGTCTGATTTGATATGCTGGAGTCATCACAGGCATAAAGACACGCTTGTTAGGCCACGTGGTGGGACTTTAATCACTGCCATATGTCCCACCTGCTACCTCAGTCGCCTGTTAGAACGGATAGCTCACCGCCATTCCTCCCGCCCCGGCAGCGTTTATTAAAGGTCAAAATGTAATACTTCACAGATGAAATATTTACACAAGGGCAATATATCAAGCGCTGGAGAGAGTAATGAAAAGGCAGCCAGGAGGTTTGGAGGCATTGCAGTTCCCCTCCTTGCTACAAAGCAATGTGGAACACGATCTCACTCCAAAATTCGTCTGGATTGATTCATCCTTATGCATTTTTTATTCATCACCGAGACAGTGCTTCAGTTTAGTTTCCCAAGTATGTGATCCCAACATTTCAGTCAGATGAAACTTGCACCTTGAAACCCAAAGTATACTTGAAATTTGACGTAGGCTCTTTTTAGCAGGTTTCTTTTCACTTAGTGAAATATATTATCATTCCTATTTCCCATAATTTTTTAAATACAGTTTTAGCTTTTCGCTGCAAACACCCCCCCCCCCCCCCCCCCCCCACCGTCTTATCTTTCTTAGACAATTCCCGCCTACCAGTTAAGTCTCCCCCATCATAAAACAGATACCAGTTGGAACTGCTGCTCGTGCTGGGTCACAGTGCAGTGTAACTCTGAGGAAAGTGCTATCTGCCCTTTTCTGCACACATGAAGTCACACACGCTCGTGATTAGCTAGTGATTGACATTGGAGAGAGAGTATGCCATCCGTCCCACCCAAAGAGCGTGACCAGTTTTGCTCCCTTCATGCCTGGCCATGCATGGCTCTGGCATTCATCCATTTTTGGAAAGCCTGGAATAGATCTGTATGTAAGGGATCATTCAGCTTTGCTCTTAAACAACATTGTTGACTTGGCCACTGTAAATGATTTTGTCCTCTGGGATACATGTAAATATTTTATGTAGTTTCTGAAGGGCAGTGCTAAATGAAAAAAAAGATCTTTTAAACAAAATAATAATTTACACTGATCATCCTGTTCAAAAGTTTACATCCCCCTGGCTTTTAATGTATCGTGTTGACTTCTTGAGCATTACTGAATGCTTGCAGCTTTTGTTATAGTTGTGTACGAGTTCCTGAGTTGTCCTCTGTGTGGAAAGATGGATCTCAACATCATTTAGTCACTGTTGGGAAGAGGTCAAATAGGCAGAAGATGCTGGACAAAGTAACAAATGTGCAGGACCTTAAGGATTTTTATGGAGAACAGCGGGTAGTTTAACTGCTCAGGACAAACAAGGGACTCATGAACAACTATCACAAATCATAAAAACAGTCGTGGATCATCCAGGTAACGACACACAGTATTAATAATCAAGGGTATATGTAAACTTTTTTATAAACTCAGTTGTTGTCTTGTGGACTACAGAACAAAATATAAATTAACATGGGATTTTTATGATCCCTCTTATTTTGTTAAATGTATTCAGATTTTGAAGATTCTACAAGGGGTATGAAAACTTCTGGGCACAGCTGTGCAGGGCACCGGTGATGTTCTAACAGTTCACATGCAGTTAAATTGTCTACTTCATTTTGCTTTAAACAATGGAAAAGGGTCTCCAGTCTCCAGACAAGGCAGCACAGTGGGAGTGTTCAGTGTAACTTCAAAGTACATCGGGCTTGTAGAAAGGTAGAAAGGAGGTCAGAGCATGTCTTTTTCACTTTGCAAAGGAAGTTCATTTCCATAAACAACACTGCTCTAATCTCAATATCCCCTTTCACTGTAAAGGGTCAACACAAGGTTGTGAAACTTTTCCAAATGTTCTGATTCCTCCAAAACAGATTGACGATGCTGGGTTTTCTCTGAATCACCCAAACCAGTATTTCATGGAGAGTCAGAAGCTGCTCGGTGGAGGAAAAGAGGTCAAGAAAGAAGCGGAGATGCCCCAAAAGGGACAGGAAAATACATCCAGTAATGATCCCAGTGTCCCTCCGTCACGTCAGCACAACACCACTCAGGCTGTGGATGATATGGGGGATTTAGACTCGTACTTCCTTGATGAGTAAAATCTATAGGCAGACAAACTGACTATACTTTATTATTATTTACACAGTTTTGAATACAGAAATATTTAATGATTTTTTTGTTCGTCGAAATATCGTTTTTATATTTTAGCTACTAGTTGTAACAATATTTCGTATGCTTTGCTCAGTTCACTAAAGATAAATAAAATTTCAGTAATGAAGACTAAGCTGATTTGTTATTCATTTGATCCAGACATGACTCCAAAAGCATAATCTATTTGCAATAATAGTATTTATGTAAACAAATAATAATAAATAAAAACACCGGTTTTGTTGTCAGTTTTGTCATTTTGTTTATATATATATTTTTTGACCATCTAAACATTAATATTAGGATACACAATGCATAGTATTGATACTATTGATATTAGTGATGTTCTGTAATAAAGGTCAGGGCTGAGGGCAATGCAAAATTGCGTTAATAAACAAAGTGCAGTACCACTGCATAAATAATTACATAAATAATGGCATTTTATGCTTTTCACTTGTTCACAACTCGAAGGTGATGAAAACATAAAACTAAGCTGAAGTTCTTTAAGCCATAAAATCAGTTTTTGTCTGGCAGTTTGTTAAACTTTTTTTTGTTGTTTTTTGTCTTTTAAAAAAACCCTCTGATACGATATCATTATTTTGAGCAAGATAATAGACATATAGGCTATAATCCAAAGTTCAAGTGGCTATTTACTGGTGCTGTGGTCAACGTAATATAGGAGATACCGTTCTAACATTTACGGTTTAGCTCTACCATTTATTATTTTTGACCCCATGCCTCAGGAGTCATCTAAAAATGAAGCTTTTCTGCTTGCCTTTTTATATATTATTTTTTTAGCTGACGCAGCAGTCAGACCAAACACAAATAAAATTCACTTGGTGGAAAAGCAAATTCTCTGAAGGGAAACGGATACTGGAGGTGAAAGGTGACTTTGACTGGATGAACTTTGATAGGAAATAAGAAAGCAGGACTGTGATCTCTTCAGTCATAAGAAAGAAGGCGCTAATATTAAGTATGGGTCACACGGCTTTTGCCTTTGTGTTTTTTGTTTTTTTTTCCTTCTTCTGTTGCTTATCTCACATTGGAATATAAAAGAAATGCCATCTCATCCAACAACATACACTAGAGATGTTTGTGTTAAAATGATTATATATTGTTTCTCTATCTGCTTGAGTGGATATTTTTATTTGCACATCACTCACAGCATTGCTTTGTTTGAATATCTGTAAAATAGGAATGCAGCAACATACTTCAGTCGCTATACGATACTGGCTTCATTATTTGATTCAGTTTGACTCAGAATATTTTGAGCTAAATTTGAAGAAAGGAAAATGGTCTGAAAGCTCTCTCTATTTCTGAATCGTAAACGATGTGCATTTTTGTACGTATATTTACGAATAACTCAAATTGCTACGAGCAGAAGTTTAATATTGTAAACAAAATGGACATCAGATTCACCACATCTTGAATACATTATACATTAATAAATTCTCCTCAAAATGTTCACTGATTAATCAAAGTGTCTGACCTGGGGACTGACCTGAAAATGATCGACTGAAACATAATGAACATAGCAGAAACTGAGCTCCAAAATCCAGTAAAACGCCTGGATTTCCGTGGTGTTTGAAAGGTATTGAAAAGCTCTTTTTAACTGTTGTAAAGTTTTTGTATAATTATGTAACGTGTAATTCATGTTGGTTTTTCCAATACAGAGCTATCGGGCAGCGCTGGGATTTGAGCTTTTGACCTGCTAATCAGTAGGCCAATGTTTCACCCACTGCCTGTTAGAAATTGTTATAAATGAACTTTGACTGGAATTGTATTGGATGATATAGGTAATATTATCTTTCTTTTGTTCTTTAGCAGGTTTCTTTTCATGGCTACTCCCCATGCACACCTCTAACTTGCTGCTGGCAGTTTTTTCTTTTTCATATTTTTTCACCATCCTCACATGAATGAAGGGCATTTTGGCTGATCCAAATTCTCATGTACATGTATTGTAGTATGCCAGACATGGATACTCACCCAGAGGGTTGTTGTGTTGTGTTTTGCATGGCCTAGTGATCGAAGCGTTGTGCTCTTACACACTGGAGGATTTCTCTGCTGCTGGGCTGTCCTTGCTAGACAGAGTACTCGATAAATATCCTTAGCAGACAAATGGAAACTCGACGTGTATTTGATGAAAATTTTAGGCATCAATTCTCATTCATATATTAGCCATTCATCTTTGTATTGAACTCCGTATTTGCTGCATCTCTAGTTGAAACCCTACTTACGAAAGAAGAGGTTTAACAAATTCTGTTTCTCAAAAGCTGGTGTGCATGTCCTCAGAATAGATCAAGGGAATCGGAAAGTGAGTTCCTAAGCCTTACCCAAAATAACATTGGACTGTATTCACTGCATGAGCTCTGCTTACTTCTGAGAGCAGAGATATGGTGCTCAAGGATGTTCACTTGGACTCCGTTGCTCCTCATTTGCCTTCTTACGGGCACATCTTTTTGGTTAATCCTCTAAAGCATTTACATCTAAGCTGTTAAACCTTCCCTAGGATCTGTTGGAATTTGGCCGAAAGGAGAACGACTACTATGTAGGCATTTTTTGAATGTCAAATCAATAGGAGTAACACCATTTGTTCTTTTATTGCCATTTGTATGCATCATGTGTCCTTATTGTTATGTTGAGAAACTTGTTATTTCGCGCATTCTTGCTGTAAATGTGTCCTTGGGTATGTAAATATGCCCTTCGTCTATTCTCTCTCCCCTTTAGTAATAGTCTTGTCCGCCCCTCTTTCACCATGTACCCAGGACAAGCTGGCCTTGCTAAATTTAGAGGCAATTAGAGGCTCTGCGGTGTTGGACCTGCATTGTGAATGCAAATGCCCCCCCGTAAGCAAAGAAGTAACGGTGCCGTTAAGGGACTAAATTGAATGAATACTCCTAGCTTTGAATATGCATATGCTTTCAGCCAAGTTGTGTGTAATGCTGCATGGTGTGGGGTTTTAGCGTTTTTTGTTTTTTTCTTTTTTTCTTTTTTCCCTTGGTCATGCTGGGCTAGTGCTCATATATAACACGAAAAGATTCCCACTGGTTCTTTATACATTAAGAGGTTGAATGGTCTCCTAAGTGAAGGCTCCCATTTGTTCGTCAAAATACTTGACCCCTCTTAATGAAGTTTGCTGTGCATGGAGTTATTCATTCTGTCTGCAAGGATATAGAGCATGTGTGGTACAGCAGAAAGCATTTACATCCCCAAGTACAGATGCAGCGTTTTATTATGAGAATCAGAGCAACTGCAAAGTATTTCTATGCATATAAAAAAGTCACGGTATGATTACCTCGTCCAGCAATGTTACTTTACTTTTTACTCCATCATGGTATTAAACAATAATATAAAGCACACAAGCTGGTGTTGAAAAAATGGAAATATTTGTTACAAAATCTGAAATCCACTTTCTGCGGAATATGATTTCCTGGCATGTGTGTTAAGTAATATTTCCAGAGGATTTCCGTAGTAATTACGATCGATTCACACAGGATTAGCAATCTCTATAAATTACAGAGGTGGTAGTACATATGGACTGAAAAGTCCATGTGTACTACATACCTCTCATTCTGATACAATATTTGACCTTTATTACAAGCACCTGTTTTAGGTATTTGGGCCCAAGTAGGTCTGAGAGGAAGGGCTGAGGGAGTTTACTTGGCTTAGGTATAGCAAAAACACCAACCCCATGAACTGTATATACTTCACCAGATGTGGTCCATGACATGTGGGACGAACCGAGTTTGCAGAGACAAGTGGCACCACACAGATTAAACATGACACCTTAATGAAGTACAACTTCACAGAAGCTTAAAACATAAAATATGCCAAGACAGATGCACAAATGAAACAGCATTCATTTGGGCAGGGAGCTAACATTTGGTCTGATGAACTTGAAATGGTAATGAAATTCAACACGGCCTATTTCATAGCTAAGCAGGCACTACCATACACCAAACTGAAGGGTCATATTGAATTGTTGAAAAAGAACGGTGTAAAAGTTAATCCTGCATACAGTAGATTCACTCAAACAGAAGTTCCATGAGAAGATTAAGGATGCCACGTATTGCTCATTCATGATTGATGGTGACACGGATGTCTCAACTAAAGAATGTGAAATGGTATATTCAAGGATCCTGCAACAAGAGGAAACCAACGAAAATTTTGATTGGCCACAGGAAGTCCAGCATGCACATGCTCAAGGTATGTTAACTACAGTAGCTGATAAAGCAAGTCATTTGAATCTAGTTTAGTGCTTACTCAGAATAACACAACAGCCACTTCAGAAATATATGCCAAGAATGACTGCAATAATTAAACCATTTCTGTGCTGTTAGTGTTTTTTTTTAACCTAAAATAAATATATATTATTTGTAGGTGCCACAATGATGTAACTGTTTCGGTGTACAGTGAATACTATTTCAGATCAACATTTAATTGTACACAATTCTAGATAAACTGTCATTTTATTTCAAGGAGTCTATGATGCCACCAAAGAGGCCTTTCGCCATCAAGGAACAGAGACCGGGTGGTTAGGGAAGGCAGTTGCCATGGGAGCTGATGGTGCTGCAGTCAATCTTGGGCATAAGGGAGGTGTAATATCCCTCTTCCAAGCTGAGGTGGGGGCTTTTATTGTCCCGTTCCATTGCTTTCCACATACAGTGAGGGAAATAAGTATTGAATGCATCAACATTCTTTTAGTAAATTTGTGTACAATGAGGATATTCACATGAAATTTTCACCAGACATCAGTATTAACTCAAGAAATCCACAAATCTAAAGAAATCCAAACAGTAAAGTCCATAAATAAAATTGTGTAATAAAGTGGAATGACACAGGGGAAAAGTATTGAACACGCTAACTGAAATTTATTTAATACGTAGTACAAGAAATAAATTTTATGCAGTATTTAGGTCTGATTTCGGCCCATTCTAATAAACATATTGTCTTTAAATCTTGTTCAATTGGATTCAAGTCAGATGATTCATTGGGCCATTCAAAGGGTGAGCAGTGGATTGCATTGCCTATTGTTTTCTTCGTTGGTAATGGCACCCTGCTGCCTCAAAGTGTTTCTGGAGCTCTTTCCGAGTGGTCCTTAGCTCTTGGGCTACTCTTATAACTATTCATCTGACTTGCTGGTCAGAAATCTTGCAAAGAGCTCCTGTGCATGGTCAGTTGATGACTGCTTGATCTTGATTCCACTTGTGGATAATGACCCCAATGGTGCTTACTGGAGGATTCAGAAGTTTTGAAATACATCTGTATCTGATTCCATCAATATGTTTCACAACAATAAGGTTCTGAAAGTCTTGGGAGAGCTCTTTACCCATCATGAGATGTTTCTTGTGTGACACCTTGGTAACGAAAAGCCTTTTTATAGACGATCAATTTACTAACCCAGCTGATATTAATTTGCACAGATAGAAGGTAATTTTTCCAAGTATATACTTTCTAACTACTTAAGGATTTGAGGTGGTTCCTTACCTTGCCTTGGAGAACTGCTTTTTCTTAGCATGTTCAAAACTTTTTTCCTGTATCATTACACCATTTCCCGGATATCACGGTCCATGAAGGTGGAGAGATGAGGCTGGATGCAAACACAGTATTAACAGTCTTTATTAAGAAGAGATAGCAGTAAATCCAAAACGTGATCCAAAAGAGAAATCCAAAAACAGGCAAGTGTCAGGCGATCAGCAATCAGAACAATGAGGGGCCAGGCAGAAAGTGAAGTCTAAGAGGTAGATACACTAACATGAAAACATGAAATCAAAACAAAGACTATTAACTGGTAGCAGAGGAACCAGTGTAACTAAACTAACATGGCTAAGGACTATGACAAAGAAATGTGGCTCTGATAACTTACTTACATATTCGAATTACGAAGCAAACTCATTCACATTCATTCATAAACAATCTTCCAAGCTGAGTGTAGCACGGTGCGTTTTATATAAGCCTGTTCAATTAGAGTTGTGAATATAAACATCTGACATCAATACAGACACGTGAACACATAACCAATGATCGACACGGGGAGGAGACATGACATAAACGGAAACAAAGTCCACATGTTTGGAAATGTCAGTGAAGCCTGCTCACGAAAGAGAAGGTGAGCATGCGCACTGCTTCCAGGGGGAATCGTGACAGAACCCCCCCCAAAAGGCACTACTCCCGGAGCGCCATGAAACACCCCCCTCCCCTTTTGGTGTCCCGGCCCCCTGGGCAGAATGTCCCATGCAGAGCCTGGGGACCGTGCAGCAGTCCAGGAAACACAAAAACGCAGAGGGGTGCACCTGACCGGGCAGGAATGCAGCGCAACAGTCACCACAGCACAGGAGAGCAAAGTGATTGAACAGGGAGACAGAGCAACGGCATCCTCAGCTGAGCAGGGAGGCTGAGCAGTGACCTCGGCTGAACAGGGAGGCTGAGCGGGCGTGAGGCGTGACTTGGGGCTAAAGGGCGTGGGGCGTGAATTGGGACTCAAAGGCGTGAGGCGTGACCCGGGGCTCAGGGACTTCTGGCTGGAGATGGGCAGGTGAAACTTCTTTGTGGGTTTCAGGTTCTAGCTCTGGGGTGGCCAGGTTAACCCCCGATGGGAACAGAACTTGGTCTTCAGGCTCGAGCATGGACGAGACTTGGCTCTCGGGCTTGGGCGTGGATGTGACTTGGCTCTCGGGCTTGGGCGTGGATGTGACTTGGCTCTCGGGCTTGGGCGTGGACGTGACTTGGTTCTCGTGCGAGTGCTCAGAGGTTGCCAGGTTAACCTCCAGCTGGGGCTTGGCAGGTGAGTCCACCTTGTGGGGCTTAGGTTCGAGCTCCAGTATAGAGGTCGTTATATCGGCTTTTGGCTGGCGTGTCATCGGGGCTTTTTTATGTAGCCGCTTATGTTGACGCCAGCTTCTCCTGAAGCACTCCATTGAGCAGAATGCATCCTGGAGACCCAGCTCTTTGCAGGTGGGACATTGGAGCTGAGTCTCCTTCCCGCAACCCTCAGTCATACACCGGGGTGTCACCGCCACCACACTGACCGGGATCTGAGGCAGAGCTGTCTCTGCTACCCGGTCCATCCACTCATAATAAATGTGGAAAGGCATGTCAGCAATGTTTGTCCCAAAAAATCCGTTCTCGAGGACATCCAGGCTCCTTAGTTGCCCTGGCTGTGCGAACTCCTGCAGAAAACGCTCAGTGACATTGTTGAGTGCACTGGACCCTGTATGGACCAGCTGCTCCGCCCAGTCCCGTGCCGGGCCATAAAACCTGGATACTACGAATTGTATCTTTTCTTGTCAGGTTTTGCATATGCCAGGCTAGCAAAATACACTTGGCTGTGAACTATGAAAAACAACAGATGACTCTCAAATGCATACTCCTCCATTGGGAGTTGTGTGTATATGTATAAATGTATATGTACAGTGGTGTGAAAAAGTGCTTGCCCCCTTTCTCATTTCCTGTTCCTTTGCATGTTTGTCACACTTAAGT
>JAFFST010051907.1:2496-12509 GCA_022414735.1 Noturus placidus
ATAATAATAATAATAATAATAATAATAATAATAATAATAATAATAATAATAATAATAATAATAATTAAATCTGCATTTTGGGGGCCAAGTACCCAGACTAGGTGAGCTGCACATTCACAGACATGATACAATTGTTGCATGAGCAATCGCAGGAAAGCCATAACTATATGCACATAGATTCAAGAATGATTTGTAGTTTCATGCATTTGCCAGTCTGTTATGGGAGTATAGATTTGAATATCAGACTTCCTTTTATATATTTTGTTTAGACAGGCCTCATGATGATGTGTGCCAAATTTGGTGAATATTGGACAAATTTTGGAGGAGGAGTAGCAAATACGGCACGTACTTTAGATGGAAGCATTTTCAACATGTTATTATAACTTTTGACTAATAAGTGCTGTCATAAAATGTGTTGCATATACTCAGGACATGGTCCTAAAGATACGTAGCAAGATTTGTGTCAGTGTGCAAAGGTGTATACAGATACAGCTTCACGTCCGGTTTGGTGGCGGCGCCGGTCAGATTTGTCTGCATGTTACGGGCAAATCATTTGGAATATCAACATGCTTTACCATTTCTGTCCAGGTTGGTTTGTTTATGATGTTTGCCAAATTAGGTGTTGATTGGTCTTAATTTGTAGGAGGAGGAGTGAAAAGACAGTTCTTGGTTGTTGACAGGAAGTGTACTTGAATTTTAGATGATGTTGGGTATTCACTTCATCATACTCCAGAAAGTTATAGGAAATAAGAACTGTGAATTTAGCACAAACTCTTCAAATGGGAAGTGAGGTTGTATTTCAGCAATGACTTGTGTGCACTGCCACAAAACTTGGCAGCCGTCTCAGGACCATGACCTGAGGCTAAGCAAAAAAATTGTAGGAGAAGTAGCAAAAAAAAAAAAACATTTGGTTTTTGGCCAAAATACAAAGGCCCAAATTTGACCTGATGGTGGTGCTAGAGCAGTGCAGCACTTGGCCTAAATTTGGTCAGAACGTTCATTAGACCCTCCCCAATCAGTGTGCCAAATTTCAAAACATTTTATCAGATGGTTCTATAGGCTGCCATAGGATCCCCTAACTGGAAGAAGAAGGAGAAGAAGAAAACATGGAACATTACCAATAAAATAATTGTAATAAAATGGAAATTTGACATGGGAACATCCCCCTTATTTTTAGAACCCTTTTTAGCAATTCTTTGTGATTATGATTAACTGCTAAGTTATGATCTCTCATTTGTTAAATTAAACAGATTCTAATCCTCACACTAAATTAATTTGTCATCATCATCATCATCATCAGTGTGCCAAGCGAGGCAGAAAAGTTGCATGTTGTCCCATGTCCACACCAGCTGACTGAATATTACCACCTGTATGACTTGTCAATTAACCTCACCTTTTAATCATGTAGAAGAACCAATCTGTGGAGCATCTGTTCCTACCGAAAGCCTGTTAGGAGTGGGGTGACGAGAGTGACTGCAGCACTAATGCTTATTTGGATGCACATTAGATCAAATGTGAGACTGTACAAATATTTTAGTCCAGAATAAAAGCTGTGCGCATCCACAGAGAATACAGAGGTGTGAGTTGAGCACCTAATCGACTAGATGTGTTGAGGAGCTTATAATTGTGATTAATGTTATGTGAGGGGAAATGAGGTGAGGAAAGCAGGAGCGACTCAACCTGACCTACTCTGAAGGAGCGAGTTTATTAAGCCACTGCAGCAAGTCCTCCAGACGTGACAACATCGTAATTCCATCATCATCATCATCATCATGATAATCACCATCACTCTTACATCATCATGATCGTTATTAGTCATTACCGTCATCATAATCATTACTGTCACCATTATCAACATCATCATGATCACCATCACTCTTACATCATCATGATCATTATTATAGTCATTGCCATCATCATCATCATCATCATCATCATCATCATCATCATCATCATCATCATCATCAATGTCACCATTATCATCATGATCATCACCATCATAATCACACTCACTCTTACATCATCATGATCATTATTATAGTCATCATAATCACCATCACTCTTACATCATCATGATCATTATTATAGTCATTACCATCACCATCATAATCACCATCACTCTTACATCATCATGATCATTATTATAGTCATTACCTATCACCATCACTCTTACATCATCATGATCATTATTATAGTCATTACCATCACCATCATAATCACCATCACTCTTACATCATCATGATTATAGTCATTACCATCATTATCATCACCATTATCAACATCATCATGATCATCACCATAATAATCACCATCACTCTTACATCATCATGATCATTATTACAGTCATTACTGTCATCATCACTGTCACCATTATAAACATCATCATGATCATCATAATCACCATCACTCTTACATCATGATCATTATTATAATCATTACCATCATCATGATCATCATCATAATCGCTATCACTCTTGCATCATCATGATCATCGTCATAATCACTGTCACCCTTACATCATCATGACCATCATTATCACCGTCAATACCCTTATCATCATCATCATCATGATAATCACTGTCACCATTATCAACATCATCATGATTGTTGTTACCATAATGAATGTCACCATTTCATCACCATGACCATCATTGTTGCCATTATCATGATCACCATCGACATCAGCATTGCCATCATCATCTCGCTTATTACTATTAATATCTTCACCACCATTATCATCATCATCATCATCATCATCATCATTATCATTACTGTCATCAACTTCAGCATCATCATGATCACCATTGTTACCATCATCATCATGATCATTGCCATAATCACTGTAACCATTATCATCATTGACATAATCATTGCATTCACCACCATCATAGTCATCTCTCTCATCACATTATCATCCTCACCACCATTATCACCATCATAATTGTCAGCATTGTCAACATCAGTGTCATCACTGACTACACCAAAATAGTCATCACCATCATCAGTGACATCATTTCCATCACCATTATCACCATCACAGTCTCAAGCTTTCTCTCTCCCTCATTGTCTCTCTGTCTCTCTCTCTCTCTCTGTCCCTTTTTCTTTCTTACTTACATAATCGTTAAAGCTTATGCAGCCGTATACCTATCCATCAGAATGCCGAGATGAATTGAGTGACACATGGAGGACAGGCCAACATTCCACTCTGTATGTGATGAACATGATGAAGAATGAAAGAGATTGATCTTCCTCCTCCCTCAGGAGAGAGAGGGATTCAATGGTGCTGACTGAGCGCACAGAGCACGACAACATTCTGTCACCTGTGTCTAAAATATAAAATGACGAAAAGATAGCCTCACTCTCTGCACGCATCAAACAGCAGCATTAAATGTAGCGCTATATGTTATGTAGCGTCACTATCTGTGTGTCACGGCTGATTTTTAACTTCTTTAGAATGCTTGCCAGTGAGAGAGTAGGGTATCTAGTCATTAAGTAAGGAATAAAACAGTCAGTGTCATGCTTTTAAAGGAAAATAATCAAAGCTGGTTTCATGTGATGAAATGGAATGACTGTTAGAAACCAGAGGCTGATTATTTTCTAATAACCTGACTTGTTTTACTCCTTTTATACCACCCACAGCAATCTGTTAACAATTACAATTTATTCCACAATGACATCATACGTTTTTAGACATTTACATATTTAGCAGACGCTTTTATCCAAAGCGACTTGTTTTACTCCTTTTATACCACCCACAGCAATCTGTTAACAATTACAATTTATTCCACAATGACATCATACGTTTTTAGACATTTACATATTTAGCAGACGCTTTTATCCAAAGCGACTTACACATAAGAGCACACTCATACACCAATGGTAGCAGAGCTTCCATGCAAGGTGCTAGCTTGCCATCGGGGGAAACTTAGGTCTTGCCCAAGGACACTTCGGCATGGGATCACCCGGGCCGGGATTCGAACCACCAACCCTACGATTAGTGGATTAGTGGACAACCCGCTCTACCTACTGAGCCACAGCCACCCCCATTTAATGTTGTGGAACATCAGAGAAACAAGTTCTGTACTATTATCACTTGCATTCTAGAAAATCTTCCCTCGTCAAGCTTTGCTGTGTCAGAAAACTTAACGTTACTCTGTACCTTGTAAGTGATTATTTGCAAGTTGTAACAACATAATTTCTCCCATCGGTACGTTCGATAGGTGAAGTGAAAGGGGGAAAAAAAACCCCATAGAAGCCTCCGTGAAAGCGTGTCTTTTGTTTGCTCTGTCAGAGCATATCCAGATCATGAAAGCTAGTTTAATCGAAAGCATTTTAACAGTTACAGGCCTGAGTGTCTTTTGGTTCTGTTCTCCTGCAGTGAACTTCAAACATTCATGCAAACATTTTGGACTGTAATTGCAGCTCAGCAACAACAGCGAGTAACATTAGCAACAAGCTGGCCAGCCGTAACGCCTCAGTTCATGAACAATTCCTCCCTCCACTGGAGGGAGCTGTCACATGAGTTTTAGTGGCACTTCCTGTTTGTAGCTTTATAAGCCATGTGCTTCATTGTGAAGTATTGCCAGTGATATCTGCCTTACCAAGTCATTGCCTGTGCATTTCCTCTCCATTGTCCTTTTTCCTGTTTATTGGAATTTACCATTTGTGTGACTCTTATTGACATATTTGATTGTTTTGATTGTCTTCCACAATAAAGACCCTTCTGCAACATGGGTTCTAACACGCCTCCAGCTATCCTTACACCAGCTGATAATTCTAATCATGATGATGATTACCTTCTCAATTAGTATGTTCAGTGTTATAGATTTAACCGTGTACTTTGTATATTAACTATTCTAAAGCCAATACTGTTATAAACTCAATTAAAATCAGAGAAGGGCGACTTTACACTGTTCACAGGGTGAGAACTGTTCATTGAGAAGACTACCCCAAGTTGACGAGCTGAAATATTAATATTAAGCGGTTTTATAAAGGGCTTTTATTGACAATTGAGACTCCCAAAAATTGTCACCATATCAATGATTCCACAAGTTCTTTAACCAGTCAATGTGGAGCATCCATTAGAACTCGACTACGTCTCACCATGTCGAGTGTAGTGTCTCACTACGTCTCACAATGTGGAGCATCCATTAGAACTCGACTACGTCTCACCATGTCGAGTGTAGTGTCTCACTACATCTCACAATGTGGAGCATCCATTAGAACTCGACTACGTCTCACCATGTGGAGTGTAGTGTCTCACTACGTCTCACAATGTGGAGTATCCATTAGAACTCAACTACGTCTCACCATGTCGAGTGTAGTGTCTCACTACGTCTCACAATGTGGAGCATCTATTAGAACTCGACTACGTCTCACCAGGTCGAGTGTAGTGTCTCACTACATCTCACAATGTGGAGCATCCATTAGAACTCAACTACGTCTCACCTGTTATTTGACTTGCAGCCAAAACTACAGTCCACACCGCTGTTATAGAAAATTAGCGTACACCTGACCAATCAGCATGCTGAGTTCTGTGGTAGAAAGTGATAAGGGAGCAATAAAGATAAGTCAACGCCGTACAGCAGAGTAGCAGCTGTCCAGTTGTTCAGAGCACAGGGTCATTGTGTTCCCATTAATCCATCATCACACTCATTACATACTATTAATGACCAGTCATGTATCATGGAGCAGTGTTTGAGTGAACATTTCCTGCTCATTACAGCCTTCAGCAGTGACATGGCAGACCGTGAGCTATTAGCGAATCTTCACTAATGACACGTGCTGTCGCCAAAGGCCATGGTCCGTAAGAGCAAAGTCATTAAAGCATTAATCATATTAATTAGAAACACCTTGAGCAGAAAACGTCTGCTTGTGTTAACTGACGCATTAAATATTATGAGTTTAAGAATGGGCAATTCTGTGTCGTTAAAGTAAAACTATATGCATATCTATGATATGATTAGTACAGAAGACCAGAGCAGAGAAGGGCGCCTTCAGCTTCTGGAGCTGAAATGTAAAAAATGTCGTTGCGTCATCGTTGGCCCTTGGTCGTCTTTTCTTTTTCAGAAATAGTGGCCTTTGAACCAAAGATAGAGCATAAGATTAACTAAGACCTGAGTGTGAGCCATGATTACTCACCAGTTCATACGAGTACATCAAACAATGACTGTTCCGAGCCTGAATACGGTCATTATTCAAGCCAACAGCTGGATGAAATACGTGATCCTCATCACATGGCTTTATTATTATTATTATTATTATTATTATTATTATTATTCCAAAAACGTAATATCCACTGTGAACACATGCATGAACATGCATATAATCTGCGTTAACGTGATTAAGGCCATACATTGATTAAGAAACTACCATGTAAACAGCAATTTTTACTTACTTTTAATCTAATAAAGCTCTAATGGAATTAAGGCAGGTGGAGTACTCCTGTTTTAGTCATATTATGGACGTGTATTACAGACATGTAAACACCATAATCACATTATGAACGTCGTGTGAGAGTTTTTACCGCATTTTGCGACAGGACGCGATCACACACGGCAGTTCTCAACATTCACGGCGAACAAGAGAGTTCGGCTGCGTCCCAAACCGCATACTTTCCTACTATAGGCCTGTAGTGGGGAAAAATACATGTATATCACCTACTATATAGACGTTTAGTACGCGGTTTGAGACGCAGCCTACAGCTTCAAGCAGTCGTCTATTAGCACGTACAGCATGACAAATATTTAACTGCACTTAAAGCATTCGTAAAAAAAAATAAATAAAAACACCAAGAACTATATACGGTACCATAACAAAGACCAACTGTACGTCGATATGTGAAATTCTGGAGGGACGTCGTGGCGCGGTGGCGTAATGACGCGGGCTGTTAATCTAATTATGATCTATAACATGTAAAACGGGAACATGACAGGATTATTCTAAAAGCGACTCATGTAAACACCTTAATCACATTATTATCTTAATCAGAGTAAGGTCAATAATCAGATTACTGCTGTCCATGTAAACGCCTTAATCAGAATATTATCTTAATCAGATTAAGGTCAATAATCAGATTAGTGCTGTCCATGTAAGCGGAGTCACAGTTCTCCATGAACACTGTGCTCTTAATCATTGATCAGTTTTGCTAAAAACCGTTGTAAAAGGCACAAGCTTAAGCAAGTGTTCCAGGTATTGAGGCATAAAAACATTAAGTCATCATTTTAATAAAGATTTCTCCGTAATGGCTTTGAATGGGCTTTCAGTAATGGGAATGAAAGAAGAATGGAGAACGGCCAGTCTTAAAGATCAGAAGCCTTTAGTGCTAACTCGTGTCAGACGAGCTTTATTCTGAAGGACAGGTGAAGCAGACCGAAAAGTGAATCTCCATCAAACGAGGTCTGATCTCCTCTTCTGAATTATTACTCTTATTATGAATTAGAAATTCTGTCTGCTATGAGGTTATTGCTCAGCATAAACGACACAGTGAAACTAAAGGTTCGTACTGACTTATTTTTGATAATGGTACAACATGATCTGGACTTTAGCAAAGTATTATTCAGCGTTCTGTACACGACATATACCATGCCCCTCTTTCGCCTCTAGTAAACTGGTTCGGCCATAGCACTTCTTGTTAATTTGGTTGACTTGTATTCATTTGACAAATCAAAATAGTCAGTTAAATGTATAATCTTTCTCCTTTTTAGTATTCCATGACCTTGACCTTATGCCTCCGTTAATCTGTTTATATAATTAAATGTATATAAAGAAAAAGAGAAATACATTTCTTCAGATCCTGGATTATTATTCCATCCATCCACAACCGCTTACTCCTTTTCAGGGTCACGGGGAACCTGGAGTTTATCCCAGGGAGCATCGGGCACAAGGTGGGGTACACCCTGGACAGGGTGCCAGTCCATCGCAGGGCACAATCACATATACTCTCACACATACATTCATACACTACGGACACTTTAGACACGCCAATCAGCCTACCATGCACGTCTTTGGACTGGGGGAGGAAACCGGAGTACCCGGAGGAAACCCCCGACACACGGGGAGAACATGCAAACTCCGCACACACATGGCCCTGGCGGGACTCGAACCCTGGAGGTGTGAGGCGGACGTGCTAACCACTAAGCCACCGTGCGCCCCTGGATTATTTATTTATTTATTTATTTATTTATTTATTTATTTATTTTTAAAAAATCAGTTTTCCCATTTAAAGTGATGCTCTATACCCTGTTGAAAACCCCGTCCCGGACACTTTTTTTAGGAAAAGTGAACTACAGGCAGGTGGTTTTAATAATCTGAATCGTGAGCCCAGGAAATCAACTTAAGCAGGCGTGTAAACGCATTCTGAATATGAGGAACTTTCCCCATGTAAACACTGACATGCCTTTTGAGCTTAATTCGCCCATTTTGTCCTGGTTTCTTTTTTTTTCTTCATTCGGACACGATTGATCTTTTGCGAACGAAAATATAAACAGACCATTGAGCTGTAGCTTCTAAAGCAAACAGTATCCACTGAGACCGATCTAAAGCAATACATGTTAAATTATTCTCCATCTAGGCCGCAGTTTTGCTGATCTAAAAATAAATGAGTCCTTCCCATAGCGCTCGACTGGCGGTTTCATGCTTTATTAGGCATTCATGTTGCACAATTTTCCACCTGACGGACTCGAAGGAAACAGATCAGGGATCATGACCTTTAGCTGGCCTGAATCATGATTGTCCAACAAACTTCTGCATATAAAAGTACCAGCATTTAGAGAAACGCTGCTGAGAAATGCGGGCCTGGCTGTTGAATGAGCTACTGTTTACAGCTGCTAAAACGTAGACGTAAAAACACAAATGAACTTGCCTCTCATGGGCATTCCACACCATTACTGTAAGCATAAATTCATAAAGGTATGTTGTGTCGTTCTTTAATAAGTGTAAAATTATAATCATCGGCAAATTACCGTGGTATAAGACGAATAAAAAAATTACGACCTAGAAAATAATCCTCTCTGCTTTATCACGCCATGCCGTCATTGCTTATTATCCAACATCATCCCCCCGAAGTGCTGAATTCCGACATGAGCAAGTGTGTTGATGAAACATTACGGTCGTACTCACTGTACCATCTTTTACCTCCCAGCTGTGAGATCACTGTACAGATTACTGTAGCAGCAATTAAGTTTCTTAACCCTATTAAACTGTTGCCACACAAACATTAGCATTTAGATTATTATCAGTGATCGTGTCCCATACGGAGTACTCAGCTGCTACAGGCGAGCAGGCCAACGATAATCTGCAATTGTGCATTACACAGACGAGCTGTTTATGCCTCTGAATGCATTAACCGTGTGCTAATGATTTCATTAGCATCAGTAAAATAGGGCCATCTTGTTATTCAGGCATTTGCACATGGAATATATAATGAATCTATAATGGATTTAATGACTATTATATACTCAAGCTGCAAAAGCGCAGTTTAAGTAGAGCTGGAGCTTGAATTCAGATTTAAAAAATGCATTAATTGTGTCATGGCCATGAACAAATCTCCAGCCAGGTTGCATATTCATTTATTATCAGATGGCTCTGGCAATATGCAGATGGGCGATGAATTAAAGGGGGGTGGGGGGGGGGCAGTTGATGTTTTAATGTGTGTGTGTGTGGGGGGGGGCATTTCAATTATTCTCTGGCATGGTTTTGCTCCATTTAGAATGAAGCATCTTTGCAAATCAATACAAAGCTCTTCTGAGGAAACATTTGTATGTTGATGAGTTACTAACTAATTATCATTTTTTTTTTAAATGGAGAAACATTTAATTTCATTATGTTAAGTCATCTTTGCTCTACAAACTATATATAAACTGTTTGTGGGCTTTCTTGTACATCATCTTTAGAAGAGGCTTCCTTCTGGGACGACAGCCATGCAGACCAATTTCACGCAGTATGCGGCGTATGGTCTGAGCACTGACAGGCTGACCCCTCACCCCTTCAACCTCTGCAGCAATGCTGGCAGC
>JAFFST010051908.1:11611-28669 GCA_022414735.1 Noturus placidus
TACTGCGAATCACTTCATTTCTACAATACGGAAATCCATCAAAACTGCACTAAGCTTTCGGTGCTCACTAAATTCCATATGCCACAATCACAAACATTCATGTTGATGAGTCATCTGTTGAAAACCCTAGAGTGCTATGCCAGATTCATAAACGCAATGGGTGACATTTGGTCTATTTTATTTCAGGAAAGAGCAGGGGGTTATGCTGGGGTTTCCCTGATTTATGATTACTGAACAGATTTGCATCCAAGTGCCTATTACTTTTCATATGAAAACATAACCATTTATAAATATAATTAAATAATTAACATATGGCGCAAACTTTGGCTAAAAGTGAATCAACAAATGTCTGTTTTTGTTGTTGTTAAATTATTTGTCACAATTTAAAACAAAACAACCTATTTTGCACCTTCAAATGTTAGAATATTGTATAAATCAAAGGGTAAATATCCTAATTAAATCAATTTCCATTAACAAACATTACCAAATATGGAAAAGTTACAATACACTGAAATACACTGTAGTCTCAATTTGTACACTTCCATCTTGAGATTGTTGAAGTTAAATTTCCTTCAGTGATCTTATACATTAAAAACAAGCATCATTAAAAGTTTGTTAACCTTTACTATCATTAATAAAGCACAAAATAAGATTTTTTTTTTGCTGCTGTTTAAAAGCCTTGCAGTTTTATCATTACTGCATCAAAGGCAACACAAGCCTAATTTTGAGATAATTGTGTATACAAACTATACTTATACCATTGCAGCTGTATACAGCATTTTTAGCATTAGAAGTGCAAATGACAATGTAGAGACTTAGAAATGTATGGGAGAGAGAGCGTGACTGAAGTCTACATTCACCTTGCACTGCAGATTTACTGATCCATCTGCACTTTATATGAATGAAATGGAAAAGAGAACAGAGGTATGTTTACAACCCCATAAACCCTTCTGTTAAAAGTCAAGGACCCGGCCACCCTGAAACTGTATCAAAGCTTCCCTAAGTCCAAGTCTAATGCCATGTTTTAAACCTGATAAAACATTTATTGATCCTTTTAGATCTTGTTTATTTTCTCCTTCATTCCAACCTATGTTAGAATAATTGTCTCATATAACAGTAGAAATCTTGAAATTTGCAGTGGCAGTGAAATAATGGGTCACCAAAATCAGTGAACTTCTGAAACCTATAAATGGTGGATAATTTAATTGGAAATTAAATAAATTTTAATTTCTTATCATCAGTAGAAGAACAAGAGCTAAATAGTTATTATTAAACTTATTAACTGACCACTACATATATCTCTAACTAATAACACAATGTCTTTGTTTCCTTTTGCAAAAGGTTTAGTACTGTCTCTTTCATAAAAAAATATCCCTTCTTTGGCTGTACCTTCAATCCAACTGGTGGTCTGGTTCCAGTAGTGACACAAACACAGATTGCACTGTTTGAGAAATACCTAATATTCTTAGAGACTTTGCAAATTTGTGTATTGTCATATATAGTCATGTGAAAAAATAAGTACACCCCATGGAAATTGTTAGGCTTTTGACATATTTGAACAAGCAAATATTTGATCATCTTTGAAACAGTGCTTGTGAAGTTGATATACAGGTGCTTCTTAAAAAAAATAGAATATTGAGGAAAAGTTAATTTTGTTTCCATAATTTAATTCAAAAAGTGGAACTTTCATATATTCTAGATTCATAACACATAAAGTGAAATATTTCAAGCTTTTTTTGTTTTAATCTTGATGATTATGGCTTACAGCTCATGGAAAGCAAAAATCTAATATCTCAAAATATTAGAATAAAGAATTTATAATACAGAAATTTTGACCTGAGAAGAGCTCTAATCAGCTATCTTTGAATTGTCTGTCTTTTTAGACAGCAAAGGCTTTTTTCTGGCATGCCTGCCATTCAGGTCAAATTTGTGCAATCTCTTTCGTATTGTAGAAGCATGCACTATGACACCAACAAGACTTATTAACAGATCCTGAGATGAAATTTTGGTGTTCTTGGAGAGTTCTTTTTGCATCAAATGGTCTGCTCTTGGGCTGAATTTGCTGGAACAGCTAGGCCTGGACAAATTGGCAGTTGTTTGAAATCTGTGCCATTATCAGATTATCTTCCATACAGTGGAATGATGTATTTAAAATAATTTGGAGATCTTTTTAAATCCCTTGCCAGACCACCCTTTTTTTTTTTTTTCATAAGGCCTTATAGAACTCTTTAGATCTTGGGAAGATGACATCACACACTTCAGAAGCAAAGGGAACACCAGACACTAGATATGAGAGTGATATCAATAAGACAGGTTCCACCTGCACACCATAAGCAGGTTCTGATCACTGACACCCAAATCTTGAACAGTGATTATAATTCTATGGATTTGAAGGTGTGAAAATTATTTTTGGTGTACTTACTTTTTCCATTTGACTGATTTATTTTTTGGTAATTTATATTGTGAAAATTATTAATAAATGACAATTTTATGTGTCATATTATATCATTTTTATTAATCGGCACTGTTTTTAGGAGGAGCAAATGTTTGCTTGTCCAAATATATTAAAAAAAGCAAAAAAAAAAAAACAACAACAACAAAAAAAAAACTACAACAACAATTTCCATGGGGTTTAATTATTTTTTTTCATATGTCTGTAAACCTAAGCCAGAATTTTCTCTTGCTGATATTTACACAAGCAACTTGAACAATTAATTCAGCATGTGACATACTGTATAATTTCTAATTCTTTCTGAGTATAAGGATTAGTGTGGTTTTATCTGTTTGTACATCTACTGAAAAGGAGTAAGCGGTTGAAGATGGATGGATGGATGCTCAAGCTTACACTGAAGGTTTACCTCAATCATGTGTTTGAGGCAGTAACAAATTGAAAAGATCACATCTCTTATACAACTCAAAATATGTTAGCACTGGTTAGCAGAAAGAGGCAGCTAATTAAACAGTTGCATATAATTTGAAATGCCCATTTATGAAAATACTATTACATTCTCACTCACACACTTTTTTTCTTTATCTTGATCAGATAAAGAAGCCTTTCCAGGTAATACACACTGAATTATATAGCAGTCCATCACTGGGCATCATGCACACACATTCACACCTAGGTGCAATTGAGCTTGGTCAGTTTACCTACTGGAACATTTTTGGAAGGTGAGAAGAAACTGGAGCACCAAGAGGAATCCCTGCAGACATGAGGAGATCATGTAAAATGCCACACAGACAGTAACCTGATGCCAGGATTGAAGCCAAGACTGCAGAGCTGTAATGCAGGGACTCTACCTGTTGTGCCACCATACCAACCTGATACTAATACAATAACAAAAATACTCATTTACTCTAGTGGATGGATATTATCCACACAAATTTTCAGAACAAACTAGACTAAAGAGTGAATCCTAGCAATTTCAATTACTGTATTTTCCTCATTAGTTATTTTTCCTCAGCCTGGTGTGGTTACTCCCCTGTTTAAGCTGCGCTCATTATGCAAAAAAGAAAGCTATTCTAAATTAACTAAGTAATATGTTCCAGAAAGGTTGATTAGAACATTAATTGTTCATATGGAGCTTTCACATTTAAAAAGCCGAATTTTTGCTTTTAATTATGAGCAGTTGCATAACAGAGTGTTTTAATAACCCTAAGCTCTCATTTGGAAATTGCCAAAGTGTTACAGTATAATTAGGGAATGGGAAAAATATCCAGACTGCTTATTTATAATGAAAATTATTTACTGAAATGATCAGCATTGGCCTTGGAGTAATTTGTGAGACAAATGATCTGTTGTGGATCTTTATAATGGAAGTGTAGTTTGTGATTAAACCATTTGTGTGAGATTCATACATGAGGTGAGGCTACAGGATGCATAACAATGGTGAAGACACATGCATCATTTAGGGTAAAGAAAAATATGGACTTCGAAACTGCTCTTCTAATTTCCTGGTGCACTTTTAATGGACCAGTCTCTTGTTATGCACTTTCAGTCTATATGTAAGCTTTGTTAAAGTAGACACAAAGTGAAAACCTATCCAACTTAATAGAGTGTGGTATTTTTAGAGAATACATTATTCATTCCAGATTTGCACTCTCAGTCATTCAGTGACCTTAAGTAACGCCTCTGGAGAACTTTAAAGTTGATGTTTCCAAAAGGCTCTTTTTAAGGGAATCCCTGTGGTGCGAGTTATTCTCCCTTGACTGAGTAAAGATTTAAAGGATGGCTGAACATTCAATTGACCGTGAAATTTATGATCTTGACAGTAAGTACCACAAGTGGAGTTAAGATTATATTTAGATGGGTTTCTATCTTAATGCAGTTGAGTGTACACATGGACAATATGGAGAGAAGACACTACACATAACCAATGAGCTACAAGGAACGATTCTCTCTCAGTGAGCCATAATGACATACAGCAAGTGATTTATGCCTAGTGCTAATTATATGCTGGAAAGTAATTTGTTATGCTACAATCATAGACAGTAGCATTTTTATGTAATTGAATAACACACAAGTAATAAATTGGTCAGTTGCACTACAGAAGCGGTTTTAGTTTTTGTAATACAATTCAATTCTGTAATTGTCACTTTGTGGTAATAGTGTGATTAAATTTCATGTTTTTGCATAGGATCAAACAAGGAAAAAGTTCAAATGAGGAATAAAATGTGTGTACATGAACCTTCCATTAGGTGTACATGCAACATGCAATTTCCTAAAACAAAGGTTAACAGCCCTCTGCATGGAGATCTACATGTATTCAGTGTTCATTTAAAACAAACAAAAAAAAAAATTACCATTATGTAATATGTAATAGTTTGTAGGAGAATTATAACATTCCAAGGAAAAACCCTGTCTGTTGGATGAATTCAGACAGAACAACAGAGGAAGAAATATATTTGATATTTTACAGTATAATGACTTGTTTAACGTTATATTTGATCACTACTGTAGGTATAACTTGCCTCACTAACAAAGTCATTGAAATCAAGGCTTGTCTCCAGAAGTACATTGGAAACAAACAAACAAATAAACAAACAAACAAACAAGTCATTGCCATATTTCCTTCCCCTTCTAATTCTCTCTATTTAATATAAACTAAGCTTTAGTAGCTTCAAAACATTTCCAAAATTATTTTCACAAAATAAAATAATTTCATTTGTGAAATTATTGTATATTAGGACAAATAAAATAGTCTTAAACTATATGTATTGGATAACAGACAATGGCATTTTTACAAATTTCTAAATTTACAGTTTTAAATTGATCAGTTTGCTGCTCGTGTTGGTTTCCTACTGTGATGATCTGAGCTCGTATTTTGAAGAAAAAAAAACTCCCTTTCAAACTGATACTAATTAATAATGCTGCTTAATTAAAGCATGATTCACAACTTAATGACTTTTCAGTGTTAATTTGCATTTTTCCCCCATTATAAACAGATGAACTGTCATTGTGTGTGTTCATTATCTATCTATCTATCTATCTATCTATCTATCTATCTATCTATCTATCTATCTATCTATCTATCTATCTATCTATCTACTCAGTCCTTCATCTTCAGTAACGGCATTAACCTGGTAAGGGTTCATAGTAGATTCAGAACCTACCCTGGGCTCACTGAGTGTGAGGGGTGAATTAAGTGAGGATGGTACACCAATCCAGCACACGGCACCATGCACACACACACATTCAAACCCCCTAACACCTAGTCACAATCTATCATAGCCAATCCACCTAATGGCATGTTTTTGGGAGGTGGGAGGAATCCCTGTGAGGAGGCAACACTAATTGCTGGACCACTATGCTACCCCAGTTATTTTTTTTCTATTTATTTATTTGTTTGTTTATGGTGAAGAAAGGATATCATTAAACTATGCTTAAGGAAACTCAGGTTGAGACTGTCTTGAGCGCATCATATGTATTACATATGAAAGATAAATAAGACTGATAAAATGCATTGAAAACATTTGCCAGTTTTTTTTTTTTTTTTTTTTTCAGAGCAACAATTTGCCTTTACATCTTTTAGCTTTGATTATTCCAACAAGCGATGACTCATATTTGCATGTAATCGTGTCAACAGCTTATGGCAGGCCTATATAAATGCAATGTTCTTTCTCATTATAAGACCCTAATTATTAATAATCTCATGATAATAGCAATTTATGAGCTCAGTTCCCTGCTAGCCGCCCATACAGGGTTGCTAAATTGATGGAAAGCTCCATTAAAATAGATGGCAGTATTTGTTCTGAAGCACACAAGCTATGCTGTCTCACAAGGCAGGTTTGGTTATTCCACACATCTGTTGACTTATGCCTAACTCTTTAGTAATTAGGCTGGGTAATAGCTTGCTGTGAAGAGGCCTGGTGCATGCAAGAACTCCTGAGAGAGCTCACCGCAGGAGAAACAGTCTGTAATTGAGTGGTCAGTCCGATGCTCTCACACGCGCGCACACACACACACACACACACACACACACACACACACACACACACACACAGAATTGCGGTGTACATTTTGTTCAGTATGGTTTCTTCTCCTGAACATAACATACAATGATGAGGATCACATCTGTGATATTGTAAATGCACAAGCTGTGTGTTCACGTAGTGGACACAGGAAAGGCATATTAAGGCTGTTATACGTTTGTAGAAGGCACTGGAATATACACATTCTTTAATCTTATGTAACTTCTTTATCCTGTCAGGGTCATGGTTCAACTGGAACCTGTACCTGGAACACTTGAGTTCTGGAAAAGATGCTATTCCAATTCAAGGCACCATATGCACAGACTCACACACTCACACACACACACACACACACACACACACACGCATGTTTACCAGAAGATGGTCAGAAACAGGAGAACACTGAGCAAACCCATCTGGACATTGTAAGAACAAAGAAGAACCACACACACCGTAACCAGAGCTCTGAGAAGAACTGAGGATCCTGGAGCTGTGAGGAAGTAATGCTACCCACGTCTCCACCATACAGGTCTAAATATAGCCAGCTAGTCTGAAATATAATAGATAATTGGTTTAAAAGGACCACCTACAGCTGGTGAAATCATTAATACACAATATATTAAGGTTCATTTATAAAACATGGTAAGAAAGAGACCTTTCAAGAGATTTTTTTACAAATAGAAAATATTAAAGTATGCATCGTGCTAGCCAACAAACAAGCAAATTACAAACAAACTCAAATTAAAAAAAAAAAATAAAAATCCCCAAAGACCCTTAATCAATTCACTTTTACATTCAATAAATTTCCCCATATAGAGAGTGACTTTATCTAGCAGTATTTCTGTTAGCAACTGACATTTAATAATTTAATAAAAATTCTCTGGCCATAATAATTGACCCTCTTTTCCATGTCTGTTTCAAGCGTACTCACTAAAACATAGTCTGGCACCTTTATTAGTTGTACCACTGCAGCTGAAGATGTCCAGCTCCCCTGACCTCACAAGACTTGGCTTTTTGAGACACATACACTTGATGTTTGGTATCCAACCACTCACTCAGATTTTGCTCTTTGATCATTTTTTGAAGCAGCAAGTCATAAAAAAAAAAAACCCTTTCAGAAAGCTGAGTCTTTTCAGGCATCAGAGATAATAAAGCAGAGCCTCTGGACTCTGAATTTACTCTAATGAACACAACATCACAGCATTTGTCTGAGGTCATCACCTGAGTCCCTCCTTACCAGAGTCTGCCTTCCTCTCTCTCTATCATCACCAACAAAAGCTTGGAAAGATGAAATTGACCTTCATCATAAACAGCCTGTTCTATGCCTAATAGGAAATCAAAAGACACAAACTTGTAAATACTTTGAGTGCTTTCCCTGCTCTGCAATTGTATTGTAGATACAATATGTGACTCATTTTCATTGTATAAAATTTGGAATTTTCTCAGAAAAGAAAAAAAGAACCAATTCTCCGCAAACCAAAGGACTGATCCTTACAGGGATGTGCGAGTAATGCACTGCATTGCCTGAATGGTTTTACTGAGACCCTGCTGCTTTCTCACACACCATCAGGGTTGGGAGGGTTACTTTAAAAATGTATTCCGTTACAGTTACGAATTACTTCTTAAGAAATGTCATCAGTAACGGAATCCCAAGTATCAAAATATAAAAGTAATGTAATCTGTTTATTTTCTGGATTACTCCTGTCATGTATCAAGAGACTCTGAACTCCATTTCCCTTCAGCCACTACTTGGCACTAGAAGTCACATGATCACCTGCACCTGATTCACGTTCTTGTTAATGAGCACACGGGTGTATATATAGCCATTGTCTGCACTGGGTCTTTGTCTTTTGTTGTATTAGACTTTTGTCTCCATGTCACGGTGTTTGTTCCTTGCCTTAGTATCTTGTTTCATGCCATAGTGTTTTTGTATAGTTGTCTTTGTTTTGTTTGGACGTTCGTTTAATAAATGTTAAAAATCTGCTTTTGCTTCAGCCTCAACCTCAACCATGACAACTTCAAGGTTACATATGTCAATAAAATCAAGAGAAGCAATACAATCTAAATTACTTTTATTTAGGGCTTATTGTAAAGCTTAAAAATATATTCAGTCTTTGGATATGTTTTAATGAAATAAATAAATTAAATATCACTGTCCCCGTTGTGGGTAACATTACATCACAAAAGCATTTCAGAGAACAATGTGTGTTAATTTTTTCCAAATTATCTTTGTGCAAAATTTATTTGCGCATACAACCAGGAGGTTGCTGATGTGAGCCATGACTGGCAAGAGAAAACCAGAACTATAATCAAGCTGCTGTCTATATTGTGTTATGTCAAAAGTTTAATTTTTAAAAAAAATTATATTCCCATTGTGATAATATTCCCATTTTTTACTAAATGTACCTGTAATGGATTACAGTCACCAGTTTTTTGTATCCTGATTACGTAATGCTGTTACATGTATTCTATTACTCCCCAGGTCTGTACACCACATGCCTTAGATCATAATTAGATAACTGTGTTATTATACCAACTGTGACAATGCTCTATTTGTGAAGGACAATTTGAGGGAAGACTATCTCTTATTATATCCCAATTAGGAATGTAAAAACAGGGGGAAATTACCAGTAAAGTTCAAAGGAAAAATTATCTAAAGTACAAAAAGGCTATGTGCTAATGGAACAACTACATGTTGTGAATGTAATTACAGCGCACTGAAGAGGTTTCAGATTTTGTCAATTGTTTAAATAGAAACAATAATTACATGTTGAATTTTTGACCTTTTGTGGCTGTGTTTTTTTCTGACAGCAATGACTGTCACATTCAGTGCTACTGAACACAGACAGAAGACAGAAGATGATATAGTATACCTTAGTATATTTTCCAGGATTGCTTTCATTTCTATATCACAATGAAGTGGAGATTCCATCTATCTTTGGCACAAATAAAAATTGTGCTCTGTACTCTACTAAACTCCTCTGTCCTGAAGACTGTGACTATTACAAACACTCAAGCTTCTTTTCATAAATGTTAATTAATTGGGCGGCTGTGGCTCAGTCGGTAGAGCGGGTTGTCCACTAATCCACTAACCGTGGGGTTGGCGGTTCGAATCCCGGCCCGGGTGACTCCACATGCCGAAGTGTCCTTGGGCAAGATACTGAACCCTAAGTTGCCCCCAATGGCAAGCTAGCAGCTCTGCTACCATTGGTGTGTGAATGTGGTCTCATTTGTAAGTCGCTTGTAAATGTAAAAATGATATTTCTGTAAAGCTGCTTTGAGACAATGTACCATTGTAAAAAAGCGCTATACAAATCGATAATTATTAATTATTATTAATTATTAATTACTGTCTCCTAACAAAAACTCCGAAACAACAATGAAGTTTTTTTCCTAGTCAAACCACAATACATTTATTAAAATCAATTTATTATTAGATTAAGTGGAGTATCCACCATTCATGTACCTGTGTATAAGCTGTTACTATAGGAACAATAACATATTAGAACGAGTGCATTAATTTAAATTTAAATCATCTACAGCTACTCTCTGGGTCATGCTTTTATACAAGAAGTACTGCACAGCTTCTGGCCAATCAGATTCAAGAACTCAACTGTGTTGTGGTATTAAGCCGTTTATACAACAGTGCTGTTAAATTATTTATTCTGATTGGTCAGAAGGTGTTGAATTTTTTATAACAGCTCTGACAGTCAGTGCACTTTTTAATGCATTATCATTTGTATAGTAACAGCTAATTCTCAGAGACATATATGGCAGATACTCCAAATAAACACCCATCCATCCATCCATTTTCTGTACTGCTTCTCATACAAGGGGTCGTGGGGAGCCTGGAGCTTATTCCAGGAGACTCGGGCGGAGAAAACCTAGATGGGGCGCCAACCCATCACATGACACAATCACACAAACACCCTACAGACAATTTGGAAATGTCAATCAGCCAATCAGCCCACAGTACATGTCTTTGGACTGGGGGAGGAAACCAGAGTACCTGGGGGAAAACCCCAAAGCACAGGGAGAACATGCATCCTCCAACCCTGGAGGTGTCAGGCAAATGTGCTAACCACTATGCTATTGTATAAACCCCTGTATAACCTGCTGTATAAACTTCAGGGTTGACTATTTTCCTATAACAGCACAACCTATTGTATTATTCCTTATGTAAACAAACGGTATGACCAGCTGAGTGGATACTAATAAACTATATTATATTATAGAATTACTATGGTTTAGTATTGCAGTATAATATTATAGCTACAATTGATATTGTAGTTCATGAAAGCCTTTTGAAGCCGTAGATTCACTAAACACTGACATTTCACAAGCAAGAAGGATGACACACCTCTAAATGCTAAAAATAATAACACTAAAAATAATGCTAAAAATAATAACACTCAGCCTTTGACAAGTATTTGATGTTAGTGAAAGCCAGTCACTAACTCCCATTACATTAATGTCCCTTTGTGTGGTAGTCAGGAAGTTGAGAAAGTTTACATAAAAATTCAGCTTTTTGTAATTACTTGCACTTATGGGAGAAAATGTTGAGGTTAGGCAAAAAAAGGGGATGCCAGCAAGCAAAGAGGATTTACAGTTCAGCAAAGGCAAGGAGCTTCAAAAGCAAGCAGAGCTATTGTCAGAAAGTAATTCCATTTTGTGAATATGCGCTTGACTGCTTATAGTGACAGCCTAGTCTTCAGCCTGTCTTTCCTAGCATCTCTGCCGACGCCAAACACTGACAGAATGTCATTTCCACATTCACAAATGCTCCAGTAAGAGCATGCATGTTTTTTTTCCTCCAAGAACCAAATATACACCACACTGATGGATGTTGAAACACAATAGAAATAGGTAAATACAGAAAGTCCCTCTTTTAAGTAAATGATTTATCATACAGTATGAAAGCATTTTAGAAACACACACACACACACACACACACACACATTCCTTAGTGAACAAAAGCCCAGTAGGAGAGAGATAAATACTTTGTACATGTATTGAATATGAAGCTTAGCTTTTACGAAAAGGGTGGGCTGAGGGAACCAGAAGTGTTGCAAAGGTTTTTAATGAGTTTAGTGCTCTCTCGTCTACTCATTACATCCTGACAAAACAATATGACTGCGAACACCTGCTAGGAAGCGAAGAGAACTGCCCAAGACACATCACCGAAGAATGAACACAAACAATGTCTGTGGTCTACTTTGAAATGAGAGGCACTCTGAAAAGAAATCAGGCTGTCATTTCCACTTATTCCAGGTCAAGATGTCACACCTTTTCTTATTATAGGCCAGGTGGAGACATGGGTAACAGATTATCTGCAGTAATACAAAAATAAAAAATAAATAGTAGGCACGCTTGTATTCCCTTGCTGCACTGCTTTCTAATTTAGGTGAGTAGCTTGCTAGACTCTTTTTGTATGTTTGAACAGTACTGTATAAATAAAGAGTTTGCTGTGTTTTCTGACTAGTTATATTCCTTCCATTCCATAACTTGTTTCTGTGTCAAATGAAAAAAACAAACCTCTAGTGTGGTTCATTAGTGCTGTCATGGATACCCCAAAGCCTGCTGTCAAATTTAAAGGCAAAAAGAATATACTGTATATCATCATTGTAAACGGATACATTTTCAGATTAGGTTTAACATGATAGTGACACCCAGTTGTTCAAACCAGGAAAAGTGTTTTCTCATGATAGCTGGCTAACTTAAATATCACTTCTAAAATAACTTTTTTAACCCTCAAAATTTCAGGAGGCTAGTTTGGACACTACTTTTCTGGGTAACAATAGCCTGTAATAAATGAGCTGATTGTATTCTTAATAATTCAATAAATAAACTTGGATTAAACTGCCTAATTCTCCTTTTGAATTTAGCCAGAACAAAGCATCATGTCCTCTCTACAATGTCTATCCACAAAGTGTCCGAAATTAACAATACAATATGAGATTACATTCCCAATAGTTATATAGTTCACATGGGTCACTCATGCAGAGCCAAGTGAGAGGTTTTGGTTTCAGATTAAGTGCACATTTCTTCACACCCCTTTTACCAGCTGCTGCTGGTCTTTAGGTGTGAGACAAGCAGATAGTGATCAAAACAGACATGTTAATGTGGGTAAAAGCAGGCAGTGGTGCAGGCTGAGTGGGGTGTGGGTTTAATCTATCCCTGGTCAGGGCCAACTGAGCATGACAGCTTTTCAAAATGCACAATGAGATATCCATAATGCATGAGAGAGCTACTTCATGTAATGCCTGCTCTCTACAATAGAGCACATTATTGTGTAGAACAGCCCTAGCTATTAGTAAACACCAACACAGAACACAGTGTGGAAGTATTCTGGCTTTTCACCAGAATCTCAACATGTTCTGAAGTGAATTCAACATAGTCTGCTCAAACTAATTATGCTCATGATTTTCCTTCTTGTTGCAGTATTACATCTTACCTGACCACCCTACAGCAGGGGTATTCAACTAAAATGTTTTAAGATGTTATTAGAAAATTCCTTGCTTATATAATTCTGGATAAGCAACTAACGACTAAACAGTGACAAAAGTTAAATTTTAATGCTAACCATTAATAATTGCTGTAAATGCAAGTGATTGGATAAGCTGCAACACAGTATCTTCTACATGCAGGAGTTCATGTTTAGAAATGTGGAGTTACTGACCTGCTTCAAGTTTTTTTTCAGTTTGTTCCATTAAAATATTTTGGTGGGTGTGCACCCAGATAATCATCTGCCAATTGAAGACGCTTACCTTAGAGACTGCCCAAGAACTGCTACTCTGATTAAAACAAAAGTCATGTGCATGCAACCTTGTTGCAAAAAGACTTGCTTGCAATCTGACTGAAAATCAATCAAGATTTTTATATAAAATCTGGATTCTGGTATTATTAAAATGTTTCTTCTTATTATTAGGAAGTACTAATAAAAGATAGGGAGTCCTATACTGTACAACTAACACTTTCAAATGGTGTAACTACTCCTAAACCTGGATCTAGCCTGCAATGCCAAGACATATATATAGTACATCTTCTTGTTTATATTAGAGTGATATTGAAGGCATGCTAGTCTTTAGATGCTTACAACTTTGTTGTATGTGGGCACATTGAAGATGTAACAAAAGCCAAGGTGCTTCCCAAACAGGTGCCATGAATCGTGTTAAAAATTAGTTAGCTTATCCTGTAAAATGCACTATAGTCTACTGCTTTGTATCTGCAACCAAGCGCTGCAGCTGAGATCATAGTGATGTGTTTCAGTGGTATATATAGGGGACATTACACTTTCTGGAGACTGCAAGAAAATGATTGGTTCCCTGGTTCCTTTATGGATTAGATCTAAAATAAATTAAGATTTTTTTGTAAAGCTGTCTTGTAAAGTGTTTTGTTTCAATAGCTTTACACACTACAAATGAAAGTAAATTAAATAATCTTCAGCAACAACTTCTTTAAAAACTGCCTTCATTTCTCATTCAAAGTTTCCTCAGCCTTAATAAGTTACTTACGCTGATAACTGATTAGTCATTTTAGGGTTTAGCATCACGGTTTCAACAAGGTGGACAAAATTCACCCATGTATTTGATTGATATACATCTGCCAGCTCATGTTACGTTCATTTTGTGTTGGAAACCATTATGGGGTATGTTCTACACACAAACTCAAATATAACTAAAAAATACAGAGATTGCCAAAGTGGTGATTTTATTTTTATTTTTTTTTGGACTATACCAGTGTTCTGAGTGATATGAGTGTGTGAGGCTTATTTTCCTATTTGCCAGTTTGCTAGTTATTACGCTGAATCATCTTTCTGGCTCTATGGCTTCAAGCTAATCCAATTATATAGCCTAACTCATTCATTGATGTTTTGTTCAGAGACTGGCTGATGAAGCATAACAATATTCCAGATCATGTTTTTCAAAAACAACCCCACCTTTCAACAAAGTAAATAAATAAATAACTACTTGACACTGTTACAAATGCAACTTCCACCCTACTGTAGGTTAATTTAATTTATGACTTGAGGAAACACCAGGTCTCACTGGGGGGTGGGGTGGAGTTGGGATGATATGAAGTTTGTGATATGAAATTAGAGAAGCTAGTGTCGGTGTTTGTTTTAAGCATTGCACCCTATTTTTCTAAGGAAATAAATAAAAGTCAAACATTTTCTTAGGATATTTGTGCCTTTGTATGCTACAATATGGGATATTTGTATACTACTGTGTTGCCTATGGCTATATAAAATGAACAAAATGTAGCCTTTGTCTGCTGCTATTGTTGCTGAGTGTAGCACAGTTGCTGGACATAGTATAAACAAGCACCGATCATCTCTCACATATTTAGCTATGTAATTTAATTAGTTATATTATTGGCAAGAACCACTGGCTCAGAGTAAGAATAAGATTTGACTGAGGTTTGTGAATCCCAAAGCATTTGTTTTCAGGTTAAAATATAAGACTGGCACAACTTTAGTATTAAAAATAGTATTTTCATATAAAGTAGAATAGACTAATAGGCAACTTAGATATTCTACCCTCTGTATTAAACACTAAAATGACCAACTTGGTAATAAAATATTCAGTTGTGTAGGCTCCAATGTCTTGAATCATCCATAGACAATTTCTTGACAATGTTGTTCACTAAAATGATTGAGGTCCTGAATTCCTCAGTGAAAGAAGCAGCTTAAGCACGATCACTGCAGTGACCACAAATAGACATCTAGCTAATTGTTAAGTCCTTTGTTATTCACATCCAAACTGTGATATAACAGGGTGCGTTATCTTCTCTACACATATTAAGCTGCGTGAAAAGACATCTGCATTTGCTATACAGTTTCATGGTAGTGTGAGTGTATATTTAACCCATCTCGACTCTTCAACCTAGTTGTACATAAACTTACCTATTTTTTTCCGGAGATAGCCTCCTGGTAGTGACTGAAGCACAATTGAAGAAGACATCTTGACAACAAAGATTATGTCTGCAGCACATAATCTGAGCCTAGAGATTTTGAGCCATCACTTTCGTGTGACTGATGGCATAGCACTACTGCAGTGACAAATCAAGAGACTACAAATAATCTGATTCTTATTCTTGAGGAAAAAGGAAAATCTTGGAAATACTTGTTAAAATATCATTCTTTCACAACATGAACAGCAATCATAAAATTTAGACAATATTGTTGCTGTTGAATAGATAAGTGCTCTGACCATAATTTCACTACTAAATTCCTGCAAGATGCAAAACTTTCTTCCCTTTTTACTTGTATTTCTCTGACATTCAGAACTCTTTGTGATAATTGGGAACATGTGCAGTCGAAAACTGAGTCAACATTTCAGTGTGTACCTGTGAGTGAGCAATCATGCTGATAGGACTGATTAATGCCATTCCTAAACTATTACTGAGAAAGACACAGCCTGCACCATTAACCACAGAATTGCATCTTTACGTTAAAGAACTACAGTCACATTAATTAATATTGGACACATTTTGGGGCTGTGCAGAAGAAACTCATTTTTAATTATTTGTATTGTTTATCCAATGTTTTCCTTATTTCACCAAAGGCAATTTCATATTGTAAACCAAGTTGTTGTTTGTGAAGTGTGAAGTAATTATTGTGCTCATGAACAACAAATTGTATTTTTTTGTGTGTAATTTTGGTTTTAACTCTATTTTTACTAGGTTTTCTGCACCCCATAAAAGTGAAATGAATGAATTCTGTATGCATTCACATCATAAAGCTTGTTATGTTGAATATTGAGCACACTAAAAGTGTGATTGAGAATGTCTGGCACCCAAAATGGCACTTTTTTAATGATTCCCTGGATGTTTTAAGGGGGGGGGGTGTATGAGTATAGTTTATGGTTTATTATTTATATCACACATTTGGATACAACACAAAAGCAAGAAAATATATTTTTAGAATGAAGAAATGCTATTCTTAGGGGTGTGGGATAGCTATAGTCTCTTTATGAACATTAACAGCTACAGTCCAGCTGAGCCCATCTAGCCTGTGGTGTTTATGGTTGATTTGAGTATTCATGTATAATTAACTTTTAAGCTTTTGGCTCTGCAACTTCCAAAAAATGTATTAAGCAGCAACAAAGATTTCAATGATCTGTGATGAAAATAACATTAAATTGGGATTCATAATAAAAATGACTAACATGTTGGTACACAGTCCTCCCAGATTAAGATCAAGTTCTTACCTTATCAGTGCTGGGTTTTTATTTGTGACATTTAGCAGTTCTTTAAGAAACAGCTGCTGGATGAGCAATCTTTGTTGCGATGTGCTGGTAAACATTTCTTCATGTAGAAGTGAGACTCATTCATACAAAAACAAATGTTAAGCCTCTCCTCTCATAAACTATCCTTTAGGTTTACATATATGTAATCAGTGTGAGTGGAGGCTTTTGGATTATTCATGGAGATTTAAAAAAAACAAAAACAACAACAAAAAAAAACAAATGTATTCAATTCAATTCAATTCAATTTTATTTGTATAGCGCTTTTTACAACAGACATTGTCTCAAAGCAGCTTTACAGGAATACAAACACAGTACATACACAGTAAAAGTGAGAAAT
>JAFFST010051908.1:58705-76812 GCA_022414735.1 Noturus placidus
TAAAGTGAGTACACCCCTCACATTTGTGTAAATATTTGATTATATGTCAACATGTGACAACACTGAAGAAATTACATTTTGCTATAATGTAAAGTAGTGAGTGTACAGCAAAGTGTCAATATTTTGTGTGGCCACCATTATTTTCCAGCACTGCCTTAACCCTCTTTGGCATGGAGTTCACCAGAGCTTCACAGGTTGCTGCTGGAGTCCTCTTCCACTCCTTCATAAACCTGTGACTTTTCAATTTATTATTATTATTTTTTTAAAAGCAGCCTTTACTCAATACTTTGTTGAATCACCTTTGGCACCAATTACAGCCTCAAGTATTTTTGAGTATGATGCTACAAGCTTGGCACACGTATTTTTGCACAGTTTCTCCCATTCTTCTTTGCAGGACCTCTCAAGCTCCATCAGGTTGAATGGGGAGCATCAGTTCACAGCCATTTTCAGATCTCTACAGAGATGTTCAATCGGGTTCAGGTCTGGGTTCTGGCTGGGCCACTCATGGAGGTTCACAGAGTTGTCCTGTAGCTTGTCATTCAGGCCAAAGAGTTCAAAATCTTTGATTCATCATGGTTTGAGAGTCCTTCAGGTGCCTTTTGGCAAACTTCAGATGGGCGGTCATGTGCCTTTTACTGAGGAGTGGCTTCCGTCTGGCCACTCTACCATATAGGCCTGATTGGTGGAGTGCTGCAGACAGTAACTCCAACTAGTCCAGAATGCAGCTGCTAGAGTCCTAACTAGAACCAAGAAATATGACCACATCACCCCAATCTTATCCACACTGCATTGGCTCCCAGTTAAATCTCGCATTGATTTTAAAATCGAATAGATCAATAATTATCTCTTTAAGAATATCTGTTGTTACCCAGATGAGGATGGGTTCCCTTCAGAGTCTGGTTCCTCTCAAGGTTTCTTCCTCTTAAACTCTTAGGGAGTTTTTCCTTGCCATTGTCGCCACTCAGTGGCTTGCTCAGTTGGGATAATTTCTCACCTTTACTATGTGTATACTGTGATTATATTCCTGTAAAGCTGCTTTGAGACTATGTCTATTGTAAAATAGAATGGTTGTTCTTCTGGAAGTTTCTCCTCTCTCCACAGACACCTTTGGTCACCTCCCTGACTAAGGCTCTTCTCCACTCAGTTTGACCAGGCAGCCAGCTCTAGGAAGAGTCCTGGTGGTTCCAAACATCTTCCATTTACGGATGATGGAGGTCACTGTGCTCATTGGGACCTTCAATGCTGCAGAAATGTTTCTGTTCCCTTCCCCAGATCTGTGCCTCAATACAATCCTGTCTCAGAGGTCTACAGACAATTCCTTGGACTTCAATTCAATTCAGTGGAAACAGGATGCACCTGAGCTCAATTTTGAGTGTCATGGCTAAGGCTGTGAATACTTATGTTGTTTTTTTTTTTTATTTTGAATAAATTTGCAAAGATTTCAAACAAACTTCTTTCAAGTTGTCATTATGGGGTATTGTTTGTATAATTTTAAGAAAAATAATGAATTTAATCCATACTAGAATAAAGCTATAACATAACAAAATGTGGAAAAAGGGAAGCGCTGTGAATTCTTTATGGATGCACTGTATACTGTAACAGTTTTACTGGAATATATTTATAAATGTATATACTTGAACAGTTTTACCAAATAACTCATATAGAACAGAATAATAGGTTTTAGGGTCAATAAACAAATAATAATCTAACAGTTTATGGGATTAATTATACTAACATGTTTATTAGCACTATAATATTATGCATATATTAATTACTAATATTACGGTTATTCATTCTCAAGAAAATATGCAAAGAGAGAGAGAGAAACAGAAAGGGGAAGAGATTATGGGCAGTGCAGGTTATCTAGAAAGGGAGAAAGAAGTGGGTGTGTTGATCGATATTTGAAGGAGTCCAGACTGTCACTCAGTCTGATCTCTCACAGGAGGCTGTGAGAGGAGATCAACTGCTGAGATTAACATCTACTGTTCCATCTTGTGAAAATAGACTCAGTTCTCTGACTGTCTCCAAGTCTCTCGCACTTTACCAATAACTGTATACAATGAGGCAATGAACATGGAAATGAATAAGTAAAGATGATGTCCGTTACTAATGGAAAACTACTGTATGTTCAAGTGAATGTAGGTCGCTTGCTTTTTTGCTCATGAATAAATTAATTTTCATAAACTGCCCACATAGTTTTATAGGAAAATTGCATGTTAAATACTAGTGAGTCACTTTATCAGAAATGAGCTTTCAAGTGACTAATTTCATGATGATTTATTATCTTAGGTTGCACAAATGTGAAGAGCTTAATTTCTGCATATTAGCTAAATGGTGCTTCTTTTTATGGTACATTATATAAGCTCTGATTTAATTCATCATAATTAATAGCACAATGGAAACATATTTGCTATCAAAGAATAAAGAATATTTCTGAATTTGCAAGATTTTTGAATAACAATGGCAAGTATAATATAAATATAAGAAATAATTGGATCAAATTTAATTTTATGATTATTAAAAAAAGGATACGATAATGTATTTATTGTGCATATACTGTAAGAATTAGTGAATTGAATTGGCAGTGAATAATGAATTGGCAGATGGATTACCTGTGGGTTTGCTTTCAGTTTCTGGTTGACAAAGCAATGATGACAATCAGTAGAATTAGAATGAATGATCCAGCTATTAGTAAATAGCACTTCCTTTTTCTCAGCTGCTTCTGTGGACACAAACAGGAGATAAGATTGTAAGATAAACATATTTGCTGTGGACACTGATTTTAGCATAAAACAATAATAATAATAAAAAAAAAACCTTAACATCTAGCATCTAACAGCAGACATATATATTGAAAATAGTTAGGTTTATTGTAATGAGTAATGATAGAATAAATGGTAAGAAAATAATGTGCAAATGCAACCCTCCTAAGATTTAGTTTAGTGTATGGTGTGTATTGCTGCATTCCAGGTATGGGACCCCAAAGCTTGTGTTTGTCAGTCAAATTTTCAATTTGAACCACAGAATACCGTTTAGACAATGATGCTAGGTGTCTATATCTATCTTTTTAGTCATCATTCTTCCATTTCCTACCATGCTACTGTAAAATCATCGTGGTTATTGAATGTATGATTTCAACCACAATACACCTTATTTACTGATGTCTGTCTCATAGATTTAAATTTTTTTTTGTGGCAGCTGTGGCTCAGTCGGTAGAGCGGGTTGTCCACTAATCCACTAACCGTGGGGTTGGCGGTTCGAATCCCGGCCCGGGTGATCCCATGCCGAAGTGTCCTTGGGCAAGACACTGAACCCTAAGTTGCCCCCAATGGCAAGCTAGCACCTTGCATGGCAGCTCTGCTACCATTGGTGTGTGAATGTGCTCTCATTAGTAAGTCGCTTGTAAATGTAAAATGTAAAATGATATTTCTGTAAAGCTGCTTTGAGACAATGTACCATTGTAAAAAGCGCTATACAAATTGATAAATTAAATTAAATGCACGTCACGTTAGTCATTGTTCTTGTTGAAACAATAGCCAGTTAAGCAATCTTTGTAACTGAAACAACTGCCATCTGTGCCCTTTCAACATCACTTAGATCTTCCCCTGTTTATCCACTATCAAGGTCAGCTGTTCCTGCTCAGCAATTTTATACATACCACAGAGCATGGTAGGATGTTAACTGCTTAAATTTATCATGCAGTACACTTGTCTGGACATATCTTGGTTGTCCACATGTTTATTACGGTTCTTCGTGTCTATAGTCAAAAACACAACCGCAACACCGCCATGAAGTGGAATGAAAAATATATGCAGTAGAATTCATAGTGTAATTTTATTATTACAATCCTACATTAACATGAATCTCAATATCCCCTGTATTTTGATACAAACTGAACTTTGAAACTTTGTTTATGCTGTGTCCTGTGGCATAAAACAAATCCAAATTCAATGACTCTTACAGAGCCTGTTCTGTAACACATTCTCATCTTCCCTGACACATCCTCTGCCTCTGATAAGGGATTACATGATGGAATTTCATGTATTTTTAGAATGCCGCAAGTGCTATATGGCATTATTTTCCTCAAACAGTTTTTTTTTGAATACCCCTTTTTACCCTCTTCCCCATTACTTTGTCATGTTTATAAATTAAGCCCAAACTACAAACAGATAAATACAAAAATTGGGAAGTGCATTTAAGTGCTGAGTAGATCTATTTAAAAACATATTTTTCAAACTTGACATCCGCAGGCAGCACCCATGTTTGGGAGCACAGAACTTATGATGCTTTGAAATGCTTTTCTTCCTCACTTTTTTTTCCATTCGTTTCTCACTACAAAACGGTTAAGAGCAGCAGTGCTAGACCAGAGCTGGGTTTGGAGTCTTTAAATCCTGACGTGCTTCAAAGCACAGAGCACAATTCATCTTCTTATCTGAGACTGGAAACAGGCTTTCTATGTGGAAAGAGAGAGAGGCAGAGAGAGGCAGAGCGAGGGTGGGGGGAGTGGAGGGGAGGCAAAAAACTGCTGTCGAGTAATTTTCCATTTAAACGTTCCACTCTACAACAATTTGCATAAGCAGCCCTGCGTCTGTGATAAGAAGATTGGTAATTTTCAAAGGCTCTGTGGGGATTGAGAATTAAAAGCCGCGCTCTGCTATCTTCTCTCTTGCAGCTGGTCACCGCAGATTCTACAGCTTCTTTCTTAAACTTTCCTCTCTCTCTCCTCTCCTCTCTCTCTCTCTCTCTCTCTCTCTCTCTCTCCTCCCTGTGGCGCTTCTCATTCTGTGTCATCCTGGCTTCTTCTGCCTTTTAGGGAAAACAGCAAAATAAAACGTGAATAAGGTGAAGAGGTACAAAAAAAAAAGAGATTTTGACAACAAAAGGACTGTTATTCTATTTTAGAGTGATTTTCCTGACTGTGTTGAGGATGAAGAAATGTATATGCCTGTATAATTAAGGCACCCATCAATACACATACATTTGTATATAGGGTTTAACAGAAAGCAAATTCCTTTGACAAGCAGCTATAGGCACATTATAACTTGAGAAAGGACACCATTCATAAACATTTAGCTATTATAGATATAGATTAATAAAAGAGAAGCTAGTTTACAATATTACAGGTCATAATAAAGAAGCCTGTTTATGGGGCCATGGTCCAAATGTAGGAGCTATTGTGATTTGCTTGCACAATTCCCTTTGTAATGTGTGGCATAAGATTTGCCACTGGCAGCAAATGAGTGCACTTAAATCAAAATTCATATTACTTTGTTTTAGAGATTTGTATCAGTTAATTATTGTTTTACATTAATTGCTTTGATTTCCTCTATAAATTGCTATACCTATTGGAAAGCCAAAAATAACCATAATGCAAAGCCTTTCATGCGTGTGGTGTTAGAATTTCCAGAGAGTTGAATACAGGTCCTAGTTACGTGCTTACTGCCTTTGCACTGATCATCTCATAGAACCCTGTGTCTGAAATCCTCTGTGTGGAAATGTCTATGTTAACATTACATGTCATCCTTCTTGCCCTTGAGGAACATGATGATGCTATTTCTACAGCCCTGTCTGAGAGAGTCTGATTTGCCTTGTTCACCTCTGGTGTCAGTAATGTTTGTAGTAGGGTCTAGGTTGGTATATTAGCCCTGGCACAAGGCAGCCACCCCATCAGTCAAATGTATGACGTTTTATTATGCATGTGTATCAGATTCAACCCAGATGTTGTGAGTGGTACTGGCATCTGTTGAGTATGCTAGGACTGATGACAGCAGTAACAGCATTGGAACAATGAAATTTCCAGTGGCTGATAAACTCCAAACATGGTGTCCTATTAGAGGAAGATATACCTGTAGGCTAGGGAGTGGTGTCATGCCATATGGGTAAGGTCAGATGACATACAAATTCTAAATTAAGGGTGGTCCATTTGGCTCTGAAAATCATCTTACCCTTTCTGAGAGACTGACGCATGTCATTCCACTCAGACAACAGTGATCTTCAATAGCCCAGACCTAGAAAAGGCACAGGCAGACCTCTTTTCCAGTGCCATGTCAACCGGTTGTAGTTCTCCCTAGCAGAGCTGGACATCCCACTAGGACAGGATGCCCTAGCCCATGATTGGCTTCATAATGTGTTATAAATCTTAACAAATCTACCACTGATTCTTCCAATGTTGTAGAGAATTTAGCAACTAGGATACATAGACCTGCTTGTGATTTGAAGATGGCTGGCAAGTCCCTGGTTCATTATTGCTTTTTTGTTAGTTGTCAAAACTCCTTGGTGGCTTCGTTACAAAGCAGATGTGCTGGTCAATGAGATTTTGCACCCTCCACCATGTTACCTGTGTCTGTGAGCTTGAATCACCAACTGAGTACACTAAACTGGCAATCCATGAAACATTTCTGAGAACAAAAGCCACTAGAACACTGATTTTGTTAGAGTAACCATTGTTCTGTTGAATGTTGATGCATCTTTGGGGTCATAATCTTCAATAAAAGAATAGACAGACAGGTATTAACTTCTCGTCAGAAAAATAACAGGATTTTGGCTAAATATCCTGATATTTAATGGAATTAATTATATTAATCTTCTCAAAAGCCCCATGGATCCCCTTCCCTTAAAATGCACCCACATACAGTAAGTATGGAATATTTTCATGAAGTCACTTTTATTTCATCAAAATGTTGTTGGTTTTCATGAGCTAAAATGCTGATTTTGGTTTCATCTGATTGACAGTTTCAGGTGTTTACCAGCATAAAGTTTAGGCAGTGTCTTTTGTGGATCCTCTTAGGAATGGCTTCTTTTGTGCAAATCTTATGGAGGTGGTGTCTAAGAGTATCTGATAGTTGCGAGACTTCTACTTATACCCCATTAAAAATGATTTCTGGATAGTAAAATAGACCTAATATATTTTAAATGGTGTGAATATTTTTGTCACATCTTTAGAGAAAATAAATTAAGAATAATTAAGAAAACAGAATAATTTATACTATTGTTTTAGTAGAAAATTTTAATTCTTGTGTGTAATGACCATTGTATAAAATTCATAAAAAATTTCACAAACATTGATTCACAATGAGTCTCAATATGGAAAGCTATTTCTTGTGTGACATGAAAAAATGTCTTTATAATACCATAATAGTGCAGTCGGATGATTACTGACATAACATTATTCTGCCTGTATCTTATCTGCCTGGAAAATTGGAAGTCTGTATAATAAGTAGCATTTGCAGTGACACTGCTTGGCATGTAATCGGCTTAGGTGAAATTTGAATAAACATTCAGTCCCAGTTCAGCTGATGTAATGTAGCAAATAAACATGGGCTTGTGGTCCTGTTCTGCACTGCATATGTGCATGACAGTTGGACACATTGCTGTGACTACTCAAATACCACTTTGCTGCATCATTGTGCAGGTCCAACTACCTGATACAGATTTCTTCCCCATCACCTGCAATTCATGTTAAATAACAATTACGGTAATGTAATATACTGTAATATATAGTACTATTACAGAGATTTAACATGGATTGCAGGTGATTTTTGTTTAAGGAAGAAGTCTGTATAGAAATTTTAATTATACACAGTTTAGCTAATTTAGCATTACAATCCCAGCATGAGAAAACTAATGTAATCACTCATATATACATACTTCTTTTCTCCAAGAAACAAATAATAGCCAAGGTTATATTTTTTTAGCCCTACCTTGTCATTTTTTGCTACAACATTATAGTGCATGGTTGACCTGCATTGTACATATGCTTCTTAAACAGAGAATTCATAATAATAATAATAATAATAATAATAATAATAATAATAATAATAATAATAATAATAAGAAGAAGAAGAAGAAGAAGAAGAAGAAGAATTCTTATTGTTAATCATCATCATCATCATCATTATTAGTCGTAGTAGCTTGCAGTTTTTGGTGGATCAGGATAAGATTAACTGCATAGCCTCAAAACAAAATTTAATTAAAAAGTTGTTACACTTGTGCTATTGACTACTATCTAGTTAATTTTTCGAATGACTTCATAACAGACAGCTTAGATTCAACACCATACTGTCAATTGTCATACAAACAATCAGCTTGTTCTGAGTGGTTTTAAAGATATCTTTGTTCAATGTTGTTCATAGTTATGGTATGTGAGGTGCACACAAGAGTTCACATTATTAACCAAGGTTGGCAGTTTTCAGCAAAATTTCCAGCCCGATTAATTGCCAAATTTTTCACAAGAAATGCATCATTGACAACCATGTCATTAACTGTCCTGTCTGCTGCTCCTCCATCACTGAAAATGTTCATCAAGCAAGTGTGGGGCATCATGATCCCTGCCCAAATTGGTATCCATTGCTGCTTGTTGCTGTTCCCATTTTACCACTAGGTTCAATAATAACTCTATGCAGATAAATGGGGCAGTGAGCATGCTGCTCTATGTTTTCACAACATCTAGAAAAGTGAGAAAATCAAGAGGACATCAGTTTATATCTGTCAAATAGCAGTTTTGTTTTTAATCATTGGTCATTCAGGTAATTAGTATTACAACTGTCTGAGGGATCTGAGAAGAATTATCATGAAACGCAATTAGCTGTCAGTCATATTGAATTTCATAAGACTTATGATTCCTTATGAGTGTCACTGTAGGTTCCTCTCTGCTTCCAGTGTGTGTGTAAGTGAGCGAGAGAGAGAGAGAGAGAGAGAGAAAGAGAGCGCTTTGTTTGAAGCAGTTTGGTCCGAGTACACTCAATACTGTATACACGTACCAGCATCCAGCACAGACAGAAAAGGAAGAATGAAAAGAGAGCAGAGCAGAACTCAAACCCAGAACTCATTATCACATGCTATAGTACAGAACATTATCCACCCACACACTCCTCTATACATGTAGAATTAAACACAAGTTCAAACAAATATAAAAGGTTTGTCAGAAGTAACATTGATAATTGATGCCTGAAATGCTTCGTAGTGAACTGTTCAGAGACTGTTCATTGATGTTTACTGCACACGGCTCCAGTGTGGTAATGAACAATACTGTTTTATCTTGCTTGGTTCTTATTGGACTAATACACCATCACTGCTTTACTTAGACTTAAACCAGCAGTGATAAACAGTGGACGTATTACAGATTCAATTTAATTCCAGCATGAATTAGACATGTAGTGCTACAGAAAGAAAATGCCTTGTCCTTTTTAATTGGCTATCACATACGACAAATGTATAGAGACTTGGGAGAGATGCTTGAGGAAACGTATGAGTGTTCAGAGTTACAGGCACCCCTCCTTCTCCTCTGGGTGCGGCTAGCAAGACTGGTGAAGTGCTAAATTGCTCTGTGTGAGTTTGGTCACGGCTGAACTCTCAGTGAGATAATGAAATGACAATTAATCCAAAAGCTGTTGCCATTCACTCATTTGCTCCCTCACTTGCTCACTTTGAAAAGGAGAAAGGAATAGAGATAGAAAGAGGGTGAGGCAGCAAGACCAGATTTTTGGGTTTAGCCCAGGCTGAATGGACACTGGAATCGAAAAATAAAATACAGTTACAAAAAGTAATTTAGATATGTGTGTGGGTTTATTATTTTTATTTTCTTGGAATAAATGTACACTCATTAAAGTTTTGATTTCACTAATATTTTCAGTATGAGCAGAAATGTTTGTTGTTAATAATAATAATAATAATAATAATAATAATAATAATATGTCATATATGCATATTACATTCCAGAGATCAAGTTATATATTTAAAAAATGGTTTAAAAATATTGGAATATTGGAATTCTTCAGGACTGCACACTAGCTTATTCTCTCCTCCTGCTTTTCTCTGGTGCACAAATCTACACAAACACATTATCCTTTCCTAATCTTAATTCAAAGAAGGCTTTGTGGATGTCTACTAATGACAGCAAACTAAAAATACTAGAGAGCAGCAGCAGCACTAAGAAGCCACAAAGAAATCCCAAAGTGTGAAAGACAGAAAGCATGCTAATATTTATGTCTAGATAAAACGAAACCACAGTATTTCAAGAAAGGAGACAGCAGTGACAACAAAGTCAACTAATCTGCTGTTTGTTTTTGGATTTAAAACCAAACCACAAGAAAGGCAGGAACAGAAATAAAAAATACAGGCACAAAAATAACACAAAAATTTTAACTCATCTAAATAATATAACAGAAAAGGGGATATCAAAATCCAATAGAAATTCAAGCAAATTGTGTACAATGCAGTTACTGTACTTTTTCCACTTTTTATTACACTTTAATTTTTGCTCCTAAGAGTTAAATATTAAAATTGATAGCAGGGGCCTAGTAATGTTCATTTTTAATTAAACAACTTATATACTGCACAATTAACTTTTTAAAAATTAGATGCTTGGAGCTAAAAACCAAGTATGAAAATAATACAGCTATATACATTTCAGTTAATGGATTGCCATAATGGCCAAAATGTATTTCTGTAACTATAGATTAATGAACAACAACATGGTCAAAATTAATTAGCTAGCTTTTTTGCTAACAAAGAGCCATCATTACTGTACAATAATGAAGTACCCCCCCACTAAAAAACTATCCCCCCTCCAAAAAACAAAAACAAAAGAAAGCTAAACAAAAAAAACAAAAAAAAAGAAAATGAATACATTTTCCTTATAAGAACTGCATCAAGTGAGCATGCAAGCTAGTGATTTCTGGACATCTGATTTGTGCAGAGCTCAATTTATAAATCAATTCATCCTGGTCAGGGTCATAGTGGTTGCAAGACAGGAATACACCCTGTAGGGGACACCAGTACATCACAGGGTATAACACACACTCACAATTTACAATAGCCAATCCACCTACTGCCATTTGTTTAGGAGGTAGGAGTACACAAGGAGAATATTATAAAGCTTTGCACTTACAGTACATTCAGGATCAACCCTTAGAGCCTTGATCTGCTGTGCCATCATTGCTAAATCTTACTGCTTGTTAGTAAATTATTATACTATTATCTATACAAATTACTGACTAAATCTCTCATGAAAAAGACAAACTGTTTGGACTGTTTAACACCAGTTTCAGAGTGGAAATATGTATGCTTTTTTTATTGTTAATTATGTAATTATGTAGTAATGCACTTCAGCCAATCCACTTAAATGTGAAATTGAGGCTGTGTTCATGCATACACATTGTGTCCTAAATGGCATCATAAGCCCTGAAGTCCTACTTCAACTGTACACTTTAGAGACATTGTCAGGGTGCAAAGATCTCTACAGAGTGAAGGTGCATCAGCAAGCATTTGGAACAGCATAGAAGTTATTCCCGTTAGCCACGATGAAGTATTTTCAAGAGTTTTTAGCAACAAAATGGGATATAACATGAATTTAATTCATTTTTAAATTAGAAATATACTGTTTACCTGGTGATGACTGGCCTTTGCAAGCTCCTGGTTAGCAGATTCCACATGTGAGGCAGTAGTCTGAATGTATTCCTCAATGCTGTCTGAAGGAAAAAAAAAAAAACATATCAACATTACTGTTATTCATATATTTATTGCATCAGTCTTTGGTGGTGAAACGAACATGGTTGATAATATCAACATAGTATTGTTTTACACTGTTCAGGCTGTGAATTCTGACTGTGACTTGTACCTTCAGGCTGTGAGGTTTGTCATACACATTTATATCCCTCAGGCTCTTTTGATAAATGACTGAATATAATAAAGACATGCTGTACACAAAATATTACTTGTAAATGCTCTGTTTGTCCTTCACATGCCTTGCAGATACATTTGAAGGAAGAGAGCATAACAGAGCAGATGGACTGATTCTGATAAAAGTCAGTCTCTCAGTTCATAGATCACTCAACAGCATGCAGCAATAGAGGTTCAGCTAAATTGTAAATGAATGAAAGGTCACCTTCTTCTTCCTCCATATGCAAGAATTACATCAAAATGTATTCCATAATTTTTTTATTGTTGTTTTTATTCACATCGGTGACAAAATAAATAAAAACTGCTTTTCAAACTTCTATGGCTGAATCACAAATGTTGGTGCACTACATGTGGTATGAAGTAACAGCTTCTACACCCCATGTAGTTCACTATATGTATAGCAGGGAGCCAGTGATATTCAGATTGTGTCTGATTATTTGCCAAAAGTTCTATATTAGGTAAATTATAACCTGTCAGACAGCTGTTCTATGTTGAGCTATCAGCTGAGAGCACAATATCACAGCCAACAGATGAGATTAATTAAATAATACTCCATTCCAGTAGACTGCAAATAATTAAAATATTTGTTAAAGAAAAATATATGACCATGGCATAGACATTAAATAGTCATGATGGTTACTTAGAAAAAGGAGAGAGAAAAGCAAACAGCACAAAACTAAGTGGATATATTACTAATACTGTTTTTTGTTAAGCTTCAGTAACTGCTTTATCTTGGTAAAGGTTATGGTGGATTGAGAGTGTTTGCACAAACACTGGTTGCAAGGCAGGGTCGCACCCAGTCCATGGTGGGGAAGGTAAATATTTGCGCTTTAATGGGTACTATCACATTGGCACACTTTTTATTCATGATGTACAAAAGAAACATTTTTTTCCCCAAGCACATCCATTAATGGTAGGATTAATGGGCGGCTGTGGCTCAGTCGGTAGAGCGGGTTGTCCACTAATCCACTAACCGTGGGGTTGGCGGTTCGAATCCCAGCCCGGGTGATCCCATGCCGAAGTGTCCTTGGGCAAGACACTGAACCCTAAGTTGCCCCCGATGGCAAGCTAGCACCTTGCATGGCAGCTCTGCTACTATTGGTGTGTGAATGTGCTCTCATTAGTAAGTTGCTTGTAAATGTAAAAATGATATTTCTGTAAAGCTGCTTTGAGACAATGTAGCATTGTAAAAAGCGCTATATAAATTAAATTATTAAATTAATACTGTATGCCTGAGCTTAAAAATTTAAATCAACCAATACAGACAGTGCTTTCTTTAGATTTACTAAGCACTTGATTTCTTATAGCCCTGTCAGTCAAGGAAGAATAAAACTACTCCAAACAATTTCTAGATTTAATGTGACTATACCTGACTGTGTAATGTTGTATTTATGTGTTGCACATTGTACTAGTTTGAAATCATGGTTCCACTGCATTAAAATTGGCATCTGACATATTTCAAGATTAAATCTGATCATGACATTTAAATTTTATGTTTGTGAAATATCGGTGCCCTTTTAGATGATGATGTCACTATACAAAATGGAAAACAAAAATGGTTTTATGCCTTGGAAATACAGCCTACCTAATGAAAGTAGACAAGAAATGCACAAAAGCCGGGTTACGCATTTGCTTCTTAATTTATGTGAAAGGCACACATTTATTAGTTTTGAATAATCCAAATTAGTTGTCTTGTACTGATGCACATATACTTATTCTACCAAGTGAGAACATTGATTCAAATGCAAACTCAATTCCCTTCCCAATTAAAAACAAATGTGCAGTTCATCACACACGAGGGCACAACTAAGGCAGAAGTGAGTGAGGTACAGCGGGGTTAAAGCAGTGCAGCCTCAGCAGCAGCAAACGCTGCAGACTTAACCTCCGCCTGGCTGCTAGAACTAATGAGGTTTTGTTTATCTTCCTCTGATTTGATTTGGTTGTGTTCTCTGTTGCTACCATGCTAAGGAGAGACACAGTAACAAACAGGGAGAGTCAAAGAATCATGGGATTTTATTCAGATGTTAGACATTAACCTATAGCAACTCTATTTAAATAGTCCATTTTTTGACACACTACAAACTATCTGTAGTCTGTCATTAAGCAGCCTATCAACTGATTCTCAACAACATATCAAATGATGTATATTGATCTTTCAAAAACGTGTCATAAAACAGTCCACACAACCTGGAGTTAAAATTGCAAAAGGACAAAGGACTAGATGCAAAGTACTCTGAACATGAAGTGCAGAATAAAAGGATAATTCTCTTGCCAATTGTCCTTAAACATTCTGTGTTTGTCATTAACTTTATTTTAAAAGCCATGTCATCACTTCACTAATCAGTTTAAAGATGGTAAAGTGTGAGTGTAAAATGTGAGTGATTGGCCACCACAAGCCTCCACAGAGGATCTGCTACAGAAATCGGTTGATATTTAAAAAAAAATAAATAAATAAATAAAAATAAATAAAGTCTCATAACTATAGCTACACTGCAAAAAATTACATCTAAGCAGGTGAAAACATCTTGATTATTGTCAAATCTATCTAGCAGTTCCTTTTATAAGATAATTATAAACCAACTATAAATATATAGGCACTGGCAAACAAATCCAAATTGTGAATCAGGAGGCATAAACAGCAAACAGGCACAGGTCAGGTGATCAGTAACCAGGACACAGAACAGGATGAAAAACAGAAAGAAGCAATACAGCACAAACACTTGGTGCGTGCTTAATATATAGTGGCACTGGTGATTAGTGACAGGTGTGCATTATTACAAGTCTGGGGACTATGAATCTGACAAGGTGCAGGTGCTGTGGAAATTGTAGTTTTTGGGACACCGAGTTTGTTGCTGGCAATTGGACTGACCTGACAATTATTAAAATCTATTTCTGACATTTTTATTTCAAGCTTTAAATGGTTTTATTCTATTTCCAGTTACATTTGCTTCTTTGTAGAAATAAAATTAGCAAAGGTATCTGGGTAATAGAACAAGGCAATTTCAAGATTACCCAAAAGTTTGTGGACACTATGGACCATCACACCCATGTGTGTTTGGTGAACATCTCAACAACATTGCGTCCCCTTTTGCTGTTACAATAACCTCCACTCTCCTGGAAAGGCTTTCCACTAGATTTTGGAGCATGGTTATGGGGATTTGTGTTTATGCAGATACAAGAGCATTAGAGGTCAGGCACTGATTTCGGACAAGAAGGCCTGTGCTGCAATCAGTCCTGGAGTTCATGAAAATTGGGTCGTGGTGTTGAGATCAGGGCTCTGTGCAGGCCACTCAAATTTTTTTATTCCAACTTTGGCAAACCAAGGTTGTCATACTGGAACTTGTTTGAGCCCCCTAGTTCTAATGAAGGAAAATCGTAATGCTACAAAATACAAAGACATTAAAGACAACGGTGTGCTTCCAATTTTGTGGAAACATTTTTCGGGAAGATCCATATATGTGTGCGATGGTCATGTGTCCACATACTTAATGTATTTTTGAGTGCTCAGTTCAATCTGCTGAAATACTCTACTAGGCACGTTCCGGGCTGTGGTTTGCCAGTTAACAAACCAACTATAGTTTATATATTAAACATCAAAACCTAGAAACTGGACACTCCAATTAAAGTGAAAGCAGAATTGTATAGGATGAAGAGAAAAAAGAACTTCATAACCTACAGATTATATACTAAACATCAACAACTTAACTATCCAAATCAATTGAAAGTAAAATGGAAAGTTTATATTCTAGAAAGTGTATGGAATATCTATTAAACAAAAAAAAAAAACAATCAAAAACAACTGACATGTTGAAAATTTGGTTGAAGACAGTAACAGGACAGGTTGTTGACAATCTATAGATGATTTGTTGCCACTATGTATTAGACTATCCAAAAGAAGACTGATTTTTATAGTTGTTTTTAAACTATTGGAAGTTCAGCAGCTTTAGGGTGGACTTTAATTCATCCCTCTCCTTTATTATGCTGCAATTTCTCTTTGCATATCCTACCCTATGTGGTGTCTCACAATTGTCACTAAGGTTATGAACTTTTAGCATGATAGAAGTACTTGGTCAGAAGGTCTCAGTGAGTTGCATCAAAAACAGTACATTCCAAGAACTGAAATGTCTGAGCGGTGTGTTTCTCTGTGTGTGTGTGTGTGTGTGAGAGAGAGAGAGAGAGTGCAAATGACCAGTCTGACCCTCTCAGCTTAAGTACTTCCTTCTACCCCCATTTTAAATTACTGATCTATCATCCATGACCAATTACTGTACCAGTAAGAAGCCAGCAAAAAAAAATGAAGAATGAGGCTCTTAGAAGCACGAAAGGAAGATGACACATTGTGCTGTCTCATAATCAATCAATATTTCAATAAGCGAGAGTGGAGAACGAGGTGTGGGCTTGATGGATCACCAGACATGTGTGATATGAAGACCCTGCAGGCTAGGTGGCATCTCACTGTTGTTAGGCTGAGTGCTACGGGTCATTAGATTGAAGTATGATATTGGGGAATACCACACAAAGTTAAACGAACCTTGTGGTCATAGTGAGCCATGACCAATACCATTGTGAGCACTGTATTAAACAGAATTTATTACAATAGTCTGAATCACAGCAAACCATTCCTGATATGTCGTCTTCACGATCTTAACTACCTGAATTATTCATAATGCATAGACAATGACATTTAATGCAGCAGCTTTTTATTTTACTTCACTGTAGTGCTGACAACTTTGCAAGCAGGAACATCACATTATTTGAGGTATGTAGTTTGGATGTTAAAACATACTCACATCTGGTCACCTCTCCACACTTCTCACCCTGTTTAATGAAGCATTTTAAAATGCACAGGCAGAGCTAAATAAACTTATCAGCTGGAAAAATGTTCATAATACAGGCTACAGAAACACAATAAAATGACTGATGCTTTTTAATTTCCTCAAGCACAACATCTCCAATTCATTAAGGAATCACAAGAACAAATTCTCTAAATGGCCAATTCTCTAAAAAGAGCTCTTATCAGAAGACTCCGCAGGCACTCACTCACTCACACACACACACACACTTACACAAATACTACTACATGGTGCAAAAGGCTCAAAAATAGGGCAAAATAATCAAATAAATAACCAATTGGGGAGGCAGCAGGCTAAGTCATAAAACAAACACCTAATTGGCTTGAAACTCAAAGTGGCATAAGGGCGGCAGAGCTGGAGAACCTTTTTAGTCAGTTAATAAGCATAGTGCATGTGGCTGATTGGCCCTTCAGCTGTATCACCAAAGTGAAGAGCACATGAAGGTGAACTAGACATACCAAGTCAAACACACAAAGGCACACACACATGGACAATTATTATGCATTATGAATATAAATTGATCAAGGTTCATGCACATCCTTTTCTTATCCCCACACACCCCTGTGTGTGGCAGCAGCAGCACAGCATGACTTGTAGTTTTCTGAAGCATGTCACAACACAAGTGTAGAGGCTTTGCTACAGCCAGTCAAACTGTTAGAAGGCCTACTCTAAGCTTAATTGGTATGTTTTTCTTGGCCTGTCCACCCTCCACCAATTCCATACACCATAAACACAAACCCATACGGTATATTGCACCATACAGTTATACACTGAACCCTTATTTGTTTCAGTTTTTAATAAATATACCCCTGGGCCTCATTTTGTCATCACAAATTGGGATTTATTCATGCCACACCAACAAAGTTAGATATTTTTGTTGCCAGATTTGATTGACTGGTTCAAGTCCAAACATGGTATAAAACCTAAATCTAGGACTACAGTGCCTTGCGAAAGTATTTGGCCCCTTGAACTGTTCAACCTTTTGCCACGTTTCAGGCCTCAAACATAAAGATATAAAACTGTAATTTTTTTGTGAAGAATCAACAACAGGTGGGACACAATCATGAAGTGGAACGAGATTTATTGGATATTTCAAACTTTTTCAACAAATAAAAAACTGAAAAATTGGGCGTGCACAATTATTCAGCCCCTTTACTTTCAGTGCAGCAAACTCTTTCCGGAAGTTCAGTGAGGATCTCTGAATGATCCAATGTTGACCTAAATGTCTAATGTTGATAAATAGAATCCACCTGTGTGTAATCAAGTCTCCGTATAAATGCACCTGCTCTGTGATAGTCTCAGAGGTCCATTTAAAGCACAGAGAGCATCATGAAGAACAAGGAACACACCAGGCAGGTCCAATATACTGTTGTGAAGAAGTTTAAAGCTGTATTTGGATACAGAAAGATTACCCAAGCTTTAACCATCCCAAGGAGCACTGTGCAAGAGATAATATTGAAATGGAAGGAGTATCAGACCACTGCAAATTTACCAATTCCCGGCCTTCGCTCTAAACTTTCAGCTCATACAAGGAGAAGACTGATCAGAGATGCAGCCAAGAGGCCCATGCTCACT
>JAFFST010051910.1:18442-20942 GCA_022414735.1 Noturus placidus
CCCCCCCCCCCCCCCCCCGAATAATCTTTAACCTCTGTCATTCAAATCCTCTCATCCATTCACTCCAAATACTGAGAAGATTTAAGAAGAACTAATTGCAGATAAGAATTCAAAAGTCAGAGAAGGTCTCCTGGGTGTAACATGCACCAAACCATAATAAAAGGACTAGGAGAGAAGAATGCTATTGAGTCCTCTTACTTAATTACTCACTCACTTAGTAAATCATTAAATCACTCACTCATGCACTCCAAAAGCTTCTATTCTAGTCTTTGATAACACCATGTAGACTCTGATGTTCTGAATTTCACTACCCACCCAGTATCTGCACAGGGAGATCTTAATGCCTTTTCAGGTATTCCCATTAATTCAAGGTCGTAGAATATATATTTTATTTCTTTCAGGAGTCGAGAACTTGCTTGCCAAGACTAGACACATTCATGAAGCTCTCCAGAAACTGACCTCCTTGAGGATTTACACAAAGTCAGAAAGAATGCCATGTTTTCTGTCCATATCCCTCTTGACCTCTACTGCCTTTGACACTGAAACACCAGATCCTCCTTTCCACTCTTGCAGACTTGAGAATGGACCTACATTCTGACCTGCTTCTCATTATATTTACACGATGGATTCTAGTACTTAGCTTGGAGAGGTTCAGTCCCATCACATTACAGCCTCACTACTGGAGTCTCTCAGGGATCAGTACTTGGTCCACTTTTTGTTGTTGTTGTTGTTGTTCTTCTGAATACTAAATCCAGCAGACACACAACTTTACTTGTGTTGTTCTTCATCAATGGTTCAAAAGATATCAGAAATGCCTTTCGGACATCCACTCGATGAAGAGCCATCATCTTAAACTCAAGCTTGATAGAAATCAACTGATATACCTACCGGCAGAGAACTTCCCTCAGCTAGACCTGTCAATCACCATCATCACCCGCATTCAGCACATACAGCTCAGAATCCTGATGTGATTTTAGATGATGGACCTCCGGTTCCATCAACTGTCAGATCCTGGAGCTTTCTTCTTCATAATATTATAATATCAGAAGAATATGATCTTATCTGCTTACAGAATCTGGTTCACTTTCATTAACAGTGACTCTCTTCTTCTCTCATATCTCGTGTCTCATATCTCCTCTACAGAACATTCAGAAAGATGATGACTGCTGGAGTATAACCTCCTGGTTCTCTCATGTAACCCCTGTACCGAGGCACTGAGGAACTCTACCAGCTTCCTGCAGCAGGAATCACATTCTGAACTCGTCTTTGCATTCCAGGCTGAGCAAAGGGTTTTACACCAAATTGATCTAACCCTAGGCCACTTGGCATTTACGTCCCTGAAGTCCTCGGACCGAGATCCAGATGCAGACACAGCAAAGTATTTTAATAAACCAGTAGCAGTGCTAATCAATGAATGAATAAAATCTGTCATAGTTTAGTGATTCCAGTATCGTAAACATGAACTATCATGGCTCGTGTAGCAGATCCTCAGTTGTGGCCAATCATGTGGCCAATCATTTGGCTGAGGCAGACAATAGGACAGAAAAGAGAGCGTTTTTACACATTCTTCACTTCCTTTACTCTCTCTAGTCTGATTTGTGAACGGACCGCGATAACTTGTGGAGGAATCTTTAAATATGATTGGACAGAGAAGTATATGTTTAGTCTCCACTCAAGTTTAAAACATGTCTCACCTGTTCAAAGGTGACGTGTCTGACAAAACAAAACATACCCACTTTAAACTGTCTTATTTATAGTCATTAACCAACCATTAATGGTTAAGCATTAAAAGGTAACTGCTGCCATCCAGTCACATTAGTCACTCATCCAGAACTTTACAAGCAAGAACTTCACTAAACAGATCTTCACCAATTTTAGCCGAATACTCTTTGTCTAAAACCATTCCTCTTTAAATAGTCTTTCATATCTTGTATACCACTTTCACTACCCTTCTATCATTATGTATGTGCTTAGGTTTAAAATCCATCCATAAATCCATTTTTTTTGTAGCGCTTATCCTACACAGGATTGCAGAGAGCCTATACCAGGGGTCACACTGGACAGGGTGCCAATCGCAAGGGACTTGGCACACAAGGCAGGGGTCACCCTGGACAGGGTGCCAATCGCAAGGGACTTGGGGCACAAGGCAGGGGTCACCCTGGACAGGGAGCCAATCCCAGGGGACTCAGGGCACAAAGCAGGGACAGGGAGCCAATCTCAGGGGACTCTCTGGACAGGGAGCCTATCCCACGGGACTCGGGGCCCATGGCAGGGGACTCTTTGTACAGGGTGCCAATCCATTGACATTTTGGAAATTGCAATCAGCCTTCAATGCACATCTTTGGACTGGGGCAGAAAACTGGAGTACCTGGAGGAAACCCCCAAAGCCTGGAATGGAATCCCCCAACCCTGGAGGTGTGAGGCAAATGTGCAAACCACTATGCCACCGTGCCTCCGATTTACAATCATCTTAAAATTTTCTAATTCTTTATTATTTATG
>JAFFST010051910.1:25942-29319 GCA_022414735.1 Noturus placidus
TTACTGTACAGGGGGTATGATGGGCGGAGCCAGAGCCAAAGTGGACCAGTCACGACTGGAGGAACCACTAAGGGGTCTTTGAGGCTGAAGATGTCCTGACACACACACATACACACACACACACACACACACACACACACACACACGCAAGGTGGTAATTATGTGTCTAATACATTTTTTTCATGTCTTTACTTTTTTGTTCTTCATTTGTCTTAACCTTAGATACATGTGTGTGTGTGTGTGTGTGTGTGTGTGTGTGTGTGTGTTAATGAAAAGTTAGCTAACACCTCTGAATCACACCCATGAATGTAGTTTTAAATAAAGTTTTCTCAATAAACTGTGACGTCCATCTGAGACTCAGATGTTTAAGCGTGTTCCTCTCTCTCTCTTGTCACCAGCCACCGTTCCGAGTCTCACTGTATTTCCTGAGGAATTTGCTGTCGTTAGTGAATTATTTGCTGCAGACTGAGTAAGTGAATAATAATAAAGGTGATGTACAAGCTGCCCTGGTTTCATATAAATCACAGCTCAGGTCTCGGCTCGTGTTGTTTTCACCCTGAGCCATGTTTTTAATATTTCATGTTCAGAAGAGGAAAATGCCTTCCGAACCCACAACTCTACTTCTGACTTTGAGGGAAGACTTTTTTTTTTGCAAATTTATTCAACATGCATTCACAACATGTTGGAATCGAGTTACTGAGTAACATCTTCAGCCGTATTCAAATGGAATCAGTTCTGTATAGTATAGTACATCCCGTCTGAATGAGTCCAGTACATCCCTTCTGAATGAGTCCAGTACACCCCGTCTGAATGACTCCAGTTCATCCCGTGTGAATGACTCAAGAAGATCCCGTCTGAATGACTCCAGTTCATCCCTTCTGAATGAGTCCAGTACATCCCGCCTGAATGAGTCCAGTACATTCCGTCTGAATGACTCCAGTTCATCCCGTCTGAATGAGTCCAGTACATCCCGTCTGAATGAGTCCAGTACATCCCGTCTGAATGAGTCCACTTCATCCCATCTGAATGAGTCCACTTCATCCCGTCTGAATGAGTCCAGTACATCCCGTCTGAATGAGTCCACTTCATCCCGTCTGAATGAGTCCAGTACATCCCGTCTGAATGAGTCCACTTCATCCCATCTGAATGAGTCCAGTACATCCCGTGTGAATGACTCCAGAAGATCCCGTCTGAATGAGTCCAGTACATCCCTTCTGAATGAATCCAGTTCATCCCTTCTGAATGACTCCAGTACATCCCATCTGAATGATTCCAGTACATCCCATCTGAATGATTCCAGTACATCCCGTCTGAATGAGTCCAGTACATCCCGTCTGAATGATTCCAGTACATCCCATCTGAATGATTCCAGTACATCCCGTCTGAATGAGTCCAGTACATCCCATCTGAATGATTCCAGTACATCCCGTCTGAATGAGTCCAGTTCATCCCGTCTGAATGATTCCAGTACATCCCGTCTGAATGAGTCCAGTTCATCCCTTCTGAATGATTCCAGTACATCCCGTCTGAATGAGTCCAGTTCATCCCATCTGAATGATTCCAGTACATCCCGTCTGAATGAGTCCAGTTCATCCCGTCTGAATGAGTCCAGTACATCCCGTCTGAATGAGTCCAGTTCATCCCGTCTGAATGAGTCCAGTTCATCCCGTCTGACTAAGGTTGTAGCAATTCCTGAACATTAAATGTAAATGGATAAAAATCAGGATGTCATTACTTAATAAAGTAAACATGTTTAGAATTCTGGAATTGTTGTGGTATTAGAGCAATAAAATCTCTAAAGTTAACACAGAATCCAGTTAAACCCTGACACCAGTTTTGTCCAGGGAGGTATGTAATATAAACTAGTTGTCTAGCAGAGTTTTTCATGCGTGACAACAGCGGCACTCTGAATTATTTCAAAAGATTAAGATGTTCGACTTCTGATCGGAAGGTCATGCGTTCAAATCCCAGCACTGCCGAGCTGCCACTGTTGGGCCCTTGACCAAGGCCCTTAACCCTTTCTGCTCAGTTGTATAAATTAGATAATTGTAAGTCTGTCTGGATAAGGGCGTCTACCAAATTCAAACCCACGATCTCTAGAATTGTAATCATATTCTCTACCACTAGACCATGCCCACCAGCCACGTATGAGGGGGAGCACTCTTTACAGTACAGTTTCGGTTTGGCACTGAGGTCCAAACACAGGAGCATTTGAGTCAATGCGCCACCTAGTTTTCCGGGTACAGAACAGCTGAAATGAGTGAATTCAATCAACTCGAAGTTGAGTGGCTCTGAGTTAAGCGCGTGCACCACACCTATAAAAAGCCATTATCAATGGAGCGCAGATATTATGAGTCACCATGGAAACAGCGTCAGACACCATGGCAACAGCGTCAGACAGAAAGACAGAGGAGAAAGGACCGAGAGTTAGCTTGGGAGAAAATATCTGCTCGAGTCAATGCAAGTTTACATTTTAATGACTTTTATACAGTGTTGGGTGTATTTAATTACTCAGTAATCTAAATACTGTCATTTAATTAAAGACTATAAAACAATTGTGTATAAAACAATAGTGGATTTAACATCACAGATTAAAAGGTATATGTTTAATGTAAGCTCCTCCCTCTAGTTACACACTTTGGTCAGTTCAGGAAGAATTCACGCAGGTGGATATTGTTTATTTGAAAGCATTAGAAGTGCAGGTTCTCGTCTCTCCTTATTGGTCAAGTGCTTGAGGATGATTTGGGATTTAGAAAGTAATTAATAAGTAAGTAGACCAATACTTTCTAGCGATAGTAATTATTATATGAATCTAATTAGACTTGCTGAAGATGTCATTTGTAGTTAGTAATGAAGAACTATTTTAGACTGTTATAACCCCACTGTCATAATATCAGAGGTGACACTGGAAGAACAGGATTTTATTAAACATTAATGTAATTCTCATGTACAGGTGCAATCCTGCAGGCGTTAAAAGAACGTGGCAGCAGCTGAAGATGTCTCAAATGTCCGCCCCCCCCCCATGTTGAGGAAATACCAATCTGTCCTCCCCAATATACAAGAGAAAATATCCTCTATATGTTCCGCTTTCATTTTCCCTGCCAACGGATCTGTCTTTTCATCTATTCTATTTATTTTATTTATCTATTTATTTATTTATATTTATATATTCTATTTACTTTTTTTGAATATATTCACGTTTATTAAAGGAAATCGGTGTGTGCCCCCCCTCCAGTTGTACACGTGGTTTGGTCCAGACTCAACACAAGTTCGGTGATGTATTTTAGCAGCTCAGTCTGTAAGAAATGGAGACAGCAGCTTTTATTCAGACAGGAAGTAACTAGACACCTTAATATCTCGGCTTATGTCCGTTCCAG
>JAFFST010051912.1:15506-29772 GCA_022414735.1 Noturus placidus
TCCCTTTCTGTCCCTCTTTCTCTCTCTCTGTCTCTCCCTCTCTGTGTCTCTCTCCCACTCTCGCTCTCTCTCTCTCTCTCTCTCTCTCTCTCTCTCCAATTCTAAACTAATTCCTTTCTGATTTTTGTTCTGTTTTCCACCACATGATGGCGTCTTCTTCACATTTTCCAACACGGGATCAACTTTTCCTCTGTTGCCATGGAGAAGCAGCACAAGACTGGATGGAGATGATGGACATGTCCTGCTGACAATCCTGACAACTGTGTACTGGTGTTTTCTGTCCCATCCTGTCCTGTCCTTCTCGGTCTTCATTCGCCCTGTTCTGTGCTCTCTCTCTCTTTCTCGCTCTCTCTCTCATTCTCTCTCTCTCTCTCTGTTTTTACCTCTTTTGTCTTTATTTTTGTCCTCTTTTTTCTGTTTTGTCCTGTTCTGCCCTCTTTCAGTTTTTTGTTCTGTCCTTCGTTCTTAGTTTGTTTTGTCCTCATTTGCCTGCTTTTGTCCTCTTTCATTCTGATTGTCCTCCTTCAATCAATCCTGTCCTTTTCCGTTCCTCTTTTCTTCTGTGCTGTTCTTTTATTCTTTTTGTCCTCTTTTGAACTTTTCCATTCTGTTCTGTCCTCCGTCCTTCTGATCTCTCCTGTTTCACACACACACACACACACACACACACACACACACACACACACACACACACACACACACACACACACACTGCAGCTTTTTTGTGACCTGTGAAGAATAAATTAACTCTGTTTAATGTGTGAAACATCTCTGTCCACCTCAAACTGCTCTTTCAGACCAAACGCTGGATCCTGAGCTGTGATGAGAGTTAAAGCCTTCAGACGGGACACGGACGTCCACTGGGCCTCGCTCCCTCCCACTGCTTCAACCCCAAGACCAGAGAAAGATCTCAATCACCGTGTAATTAATAACTCTGAGGCTGGGAACACATCAGGAAGTAATTATTGACCGAGCTCCTTCGTCTTCACATGTGGCTCAACGTGTGCGTCTGAATCACACCGAATTCTCTCTTCAGACTTTATTTATCACAGCGTTCCAGTGGGTTTCTGTTACAGCACAGCGAGCCATCACTACCACCTCCACCTCTGAACCTTCCCCGCTCAACACCATACACATCCTGCAAGGTCTCAAAACTCAGCTCGGTGTGACGTGGGGTGAAGACACTTGGCACAGTCCTCACCGCGTCCTCACCGCGTCCTCACCGCGTCCTCACCGGGTCTGTCTGTTTTTATAGTAAATGACTAGAATTATACAAGAAATATTTGTAAAAACATTTTAAAGAATGTTTAGAGGAAAAATTACCAGGGATATGAACGTAGAATTAAAGTTATAAAGTGCAAATAAATAAATAAATAAATAAATAAACAAACAAATCAACAAATTTATTTATTTTTTTTAAATCGACAGAAATATTCACATTTTTTAAAAATAAGACCAAGAAAAATGACCATTAATATGAAAGGAAAATAAAGTGCATTTTAACTAATTCATTACTTACAAAGCTAAATACATAAAAAAAAAAAATACAAAGGCAAAAAATCTGAATGTTTTAAGGTTTTCTTTATTTTTTGATCCATAAAAACGTTCGATAAAATCAAATAAAAAAAAGAAAAGAAAAAATTAGGCATGCGCGGTTTTTCCTCCACTTCTCCTGAAGTATATACAACAATAAACTACAATACAAGGCCTAGGTTCCATCTAGTACCCTTAAAAGGTTCCATGTAAAGACCCCAGGTCCTTTTCAGTACCGTTTCCAAACAGAAATTCTTCAGAACTCTAGAAACCGGTAACGATCCCAAAAAGCCTTTCAGTCTCAGAAGACTAAAGAGTACTCGACACTTTCCTTATGACCTTTTCATGTTGGAACTTTAATATCTACCTGGAAATGTAAATACAGTGCCTTTACAAAACAGATTTAACGTTCAGGACAGAACCAGAACTACCTTTAGGTAGATTTAAAGGTGCACTAGGGAACAGATCTGTACTAAAGCTACTAAAACGATACGACTCCTAATGACAAGGAACGGTACCTGGAATTATGAGTTCAGCAAGTGACGACAAATCAAAATGGCCGCTCGCAGCAGGAACGGTCGACACGGCAGCGCTTCGGCCCTGTAAATGACTTACGCCGTACATACTGTGAGGATTCGTCTTAGATCAATCCACGTAGAAATTTTCACTGAAATCTATAACGCAGACTCAACAGTTCACTGATTACTCAACACAGAGCGCTGGCTAGCTTGTTGCTGATAAAAGGCGAACACGGAGGCGTCCGGTTTTTCCCATGCTTTGTTGCTTGAATGCAGGGATCGTAAATGACATTATTCTGAGGTTAATCGAATGCATGATAAACTATAAGTGGGTGTGGCCTAAACCAGAACGTTTTGTTGTCCTCCGCCCACCTGTACGTCCATTTTGTCCTCCATGCAAAAAATGTCGACGAACATGGACGCCTCCATGTTAGCAACAAGCTAGCTAGCTAATGTGTATTTTCCTCCTCGGTTACATCCATCTTCAACCGCTTACTCCTTTATCAGGGTCACGGGGGAACCTGGAGCCGATCCCAGGGAGCATCGGGCACAAGGCGGGGTTACACCCTGGACAGAGTGCCAGTCCATCACAGGGCACAATCACACACACATTCACACACTACGGACACTTTAGACACGCCCATCAGTCTACCATGCATGTCTTTTGTTGTGTATATGTATATATATGTATATATATATATATATATATATAAAATAAGTGCATATGTCTGCATGATTGATGTAAAGCGAACGCATTTACAGGTAAGACGTGCTGCTGCGTTTACGTCTCATGCTGATTTGACGGCGGCCATTTTGATTTAACGTCACTCGCAGGAACACGGAGTCATGCAGACCGCGCAGGGTTCCTGAGCCGAGAGGGCGGTTTGTTACGAGACAAATGCAGCGTTATTTTTGTTTGCACCTGCTGATGTTCATGAACATCAACATGGTGTTTAATGCGCGGTCTTATACTAGCATGAACGTAAAAATCTTTTTTATTGTCCAAACAAAAGAATAACGTGCTTATGTGTTCATTCTTTATAATGTATTCGTATACATCCGTATTATACATCGTTCTCACCCTGTTAAAAAAAAGAACGATATAAAACACATCAGTGGAACACAACAGCTTGGAGAGAAAGAGTTCCACCATCATCATCATCACCACCATCATGATGATGATGATCAGGGCCACTGCTTGTGCTCAGGCCTTAGCCATCTCACACAGCTAATTGGGATCAGATGCGAGCACGGCTGACGCTGAGGCCTAACCTGGAAGCATTTATTTTATGGAAAAGATGTTTAGTTAAGTGCAGTGCTGTGGCCTAATGAGTCTGGGCCCTCAGCCCTGTGATGAATATGATCGGTGAAAGCTCTGAAGGCTGGTTCCTGAGTCCTTCCTTCCTCTCGCATCGGGTTTCAGATTAGCAGACTTCCTGTCCGCTCGGCGCATTGGTGCTCCAAATGATACTTCTTTATTACAAAGGTTATCATGTATTAGTTTGTAACGCAACAGCCATTTTACCCCCTGACTTTTCCTGATGGAGGAGGATTAGCAATAAGCATCCCAGCAAGTCTTACGCTAAATCTTTACAAAGTTTCTACAAAGTGGTACCAGGCGACTGTTATTAATCCGATAGCTCAAAGAGAGAGAGAGAGAGAGAGATAAAGAAAGAGAAAGAGTGAGAGAGATAAAGAGAGAGAAAGAGTGAGAGAGATAAAGAGAGAGAAAGAGTGAGAGAGAGAGAGAGAGTGTGAGAGTGAGAGATAAAGAAAGAGAGAGAGACAGAGAGATAAAGAGAAAGAGTGAGAGATAAAGAGAAAGAGTGAGAGATAAAGAGAGAGAGTGAGATAAAGAAAGAGTGAGAGAGATAAAGAGAGAGAAAGAGTGAGAGAGATAAAGAGTGAGAGAGAGTGTGAGAGTGAGAAAGAAAGAAAAAGCGTTAGAGATATAAAGAAAGAGAGAGACCGAGAGATAAAGAGAAAGAGTGAGAGAGAGTGTGGGAGATAAAGATTCTAAAAGCTTTCCATTACATAGTAGAAAGAAGTAAAGATGTACGTCCTTAATGGAATCCACTAGAAACAACATGCTACCAACGGAAAGCTACAAATTACCAGCAGAGACCCAACGTCTGTAACTGTAATGGTTTCCATTAAAACTAATACAATTCCCATTATAACTATTAAAACTATTCTAAATGCTTTCCATTACATAGTAGAAAGAAGTAAAGATGTAGAGAAAGAGTGAGAGAGAGAGAGAGAGTGTGAGAGTGAGAAAGAAAGAAAAAGAGTGAGAGAGATAAAGAAAGAGAGAGAGAGAGACAGAGAGATAAAGAGAAAGAGTGAGAGATAAAGAGAGAGAGTGAGATAAAGAAAGAGTGAGAGAGATAAAGAGAGAGAAAGAGTGAGAGAGATAAAGAGAGAGAAAGAGTGAGAGAGATAAAGAGTGAGTGTGAGAGTGAGAAAGAAAGAAAAAGCGTTAGAGATATAAAGAAAGAGAGAGACAGAGAGATAAAGAGAAAGAGTGAGAGATAAAGAGAGAGTGAGATAAAGAAAGAGTGAGAGAGATAAAGAAAGAGAAAGAGTGAGTGAGATAAAGAGAGAGTGAGAGAGAGTGTGGGAGATAAAGAAAGAGAGAGAGAAAGACAGAGAGATAAAGAGAAAGAGTGAGAGATAAAGAGAGAGTGAGATAAAGAAAGAGTGAGAGAGATATAAAGAGAGAGTGAGATAAAGAAAGAGTGAGAGATATAAAGAAAGAAAGAGAGATAAAGAGAGAGACTGAGAGGTAAAGAGAGAGACAGAGAGATAAAGAGAGAGTGTGAGAGAAAGAGTGAGATAGAGAGAGACAGTGAGAGAGAAAGAGAGAGTGAGAAAGATAAAGAGAGAGAGTGAGTGAGAAAGAAAGAGAGAGAGATAAAGAGAGAAAGAGTGAGAGATAAAGAAAGAGAGAGAGACAGAGATAAAGAGAAAGAGTGAGAGATAAAGAGAGAGTGAGAGAGTGAGATAAAGAGAGATATAAAGAAATAGAAAGAGTGAGAGAGATAAAGATAGAGAAAGAGTGAGAGAGAGATAAAGAGAAAGAGTGAGAGAGATAGAAAAAAAGGGAGTGAGTGAGAGAGTGAGAGAGATAGAGAGAGAGTGAGAAAGAAAGAGTGAGAAAGATAGAAAGAAAGGGAGAGTGAGTGAGAGAGTGAGAGATAAAGAGAGAGAGAGTGAGATAAAGAAAGAGTGAGAGAGATAGGAAGAAAAGGAGAGTGAGAGAGAGAGATAAAGAGCGAGAGAGTGAGAAAGAAAGAGTGAGAGATAGAAAGAAAGGGAGAGTGAGTGAGAGAGTGAGAGAGATAAAGAAAGAGTGAGAGAGAGATAGAAAAAGGGCGAGTGAGAGAGAGAGAGAGATAAAGAGAGAGATAGAAAGAAAGGGAGAGTGAGTGAGATAAAGAGAGAGTGAGAGAGAGATAGAAAGGAAGGGAGAGTGAGTGAGTGAGAGAGAGAGTGAGAGAGATAAGTGGAACATATGGTACACTTGAATCACGTGTCACACGGATATAATAAATGTGGGTGGCGTGTGTAATACGAGATGTATTTTAAAACCTCGGAATGCCGGTGCAGTTGTTTGGATGATAAATCGGACCGCTGACTCCTGACTGAACCCTCAGCCCTTTATCAGAACGTCAGGAACCGCCCTGATCATCATGCGTTCACGTACTTGCCCACCTCGAGACCTTTGATTGACAGATGTGTACAGCTTTAAAGTGATCGAGCCCAGACTTCCAGAGCTATAATAATACGATACAATCTTTTTCTTTTCTTCATTTGGACATGTTCCCGTCGCGTCGCCTTCAGGTAACATATCAGAAATTATTTTACGCCGCATTTAGTACTCGTCCCATGAAACATATACTTTAAGCCCCGCCCATGTGGGTGTGTCTCGTTCTAGAGTAGTAATTTCCTAACACTGTGTAACAATCTAGATAAAAGTCTACACAAATAATAATAATAATGATGATGATTGTGTAGCAATAAACCACTCGGCTCTCCGTCACCATCAGTACTCACGATGCTCCAGCTCGGATCAAACACACATCATCGTGAAATTCCATTACAAACCATCAGCTGTTTACCATTAAAACCATTACCAAATGGTATCCATTATGTAGTAGAAAGTATTAAGGACGTCGGTCCTTACTGGTATCCACTAGAAACAACATGCTACCAATGGAAAGCTACAAATTACCAGCAGAGACCCAACGTCTGTAACTGTAATGGTTTCCATTAAAACTAATACAATTCCCATTATAACTATTAAAACTATTCTAAATGCTTTCCATTATAGTAGAAAGAAGATGTACGTCCTTAATGGTATCCACTAGACACAACATGCTACCAATAGAAAGCAACAAATTACCAATAGAGACCCACAGGGACCATTATAACCATTAAAACCATTACAAAGTCTATGAGGGTTTCTGTTGTTGTTTGTTCCAGCAGGGATGAAGAATTCCACGTTATTTTACTCACATGAGTGTGATTACGAATTACGTGCGTTTCCTTTATGACCAGAGCTTTGAGATTTGGACGGGCGGATCACTGATATTGACTCCGGAAGAGCAGGATGAAAACCAGAGGTTCTCCTGCAGGACGACCCGTGTGTGGTTTGATAACATATAACGAACATGTGGTAGATACACAGCCCCACCCGCACGCCGCTCCTCATGCGCTGATTACAGCCTTCCCATGAGACAAGGGCGCGCTCCCTCGGAGACGGCGAGGTGAGGGGGTGTGGGGCTGGGTGTCTACTCACTTAGGATCAAAACGTGGACAGGAAATCGTCTCGGACTTAAAAAGCTAAACGTATAATTCCTCCCGTGTCGGTAATCACAATGTCCGGACGATTCGAGATGACAGACGTAAGCACTCCGACCTTAAAGCGACGCTCCTCTCGAAGACGCGTTTACGTCTACTCTACAGGAAGTGATTGCACTGCACCTGGATCAGACGACTCACCTGAGTGCGAGTCTTCGCTTGACCAAGTGTTTCACTCGCCTAGCGTCTTGAGAACTAATCTGCAGTACCTTTATCTGATGAAATGTGTTTATAGTGACAATTTAGGTACAAAATTGAATCCCTTTAAAGCGTTAAAGTCGCAGTACAGGTTCCTTTCTCGCTAAAAGATACCTAAAGGCCTGGGCATTACGATGACGTAAGAATATCAATATCAGGAGACATGATGTCGTAATAAACGTATCGTGCGGATATGGTGATATATTTTTAGACTTTTTTTTTTTTTTTTAAATAATAAAAGCTGACCGCAACCAACTTCCTTCTTTTCAGCGAAGACTTATTTACTTTACATTACATTTTTAAAATTTATTTTTAAATGTAATGCTACTGTTTCTACATGTTGTGATATATTTTTTGTCGCATCATCAAACCCGTACTAATTCAGAAAAAGTGGGGGTGTAAATATGTAAATATTCTTTAGGGTACATCAGTGGCCCTTAGGGTCCAATCACAAACATTTAAAGGTGCGCTACATCAGGCCGGCTGTGGCTCAGTCGGTAGAGCGGGTTGTCCACTAATCCACTAATCGTGGGGTTGGTGGTTGGAATCCCGGCCCGGGTGATCCCATGCCGAAGTGTCCTTGGGCAAGACACTGAACCCTAAGTTGCCCCCGATGGCAAGCTAGCACCTTGCATGCAGCTCTGCTACCATTGGTGTGTGAGTGTGTCTCATTTGTAAGTCGCTTTGGATAAAAGCGTCTGCTAAATGAATAAATAAATAAATAAATGTAAATGTACATTATTTAGCTCTCTCGGCTAAACGTATAAAAGACATCGATGTGTTCAGCATTGATGGTGTCACCCCGCTGACACGCTCCTACAAGGTTTGTAGCGTGAATGTTTGGGGGGGGGGGGGGGGGGGGGAACCGGAATCGCTCCTTCTGAGTGCGCCGTGTATGAAGTACGGGTATGTAGTGATGACTTGTACATCCTGCACGCAGGATGCATCCAAGAGCTGAACGTTTACGGCGCGGATGACTCAGCTGCCATTCTGTCGAGAAACAGAAGAGCTGATTAAAGTGCATAATTCGTTTAAAGCTCTCGAATTGGTTCCTGAGATGTTTAAAAAAAATAATAATAAAAAAAAAAAACACAAGCCGGAGTCAAAAAACGGAAACGACGCACCTTGGAATAATTGTACGCTTTTAAAAACACAAGCCGCTATCAGAGTTATTTTTTTTTAAATCTGACCAAAAAAAAAAAGAAAAGAAAAAAAAGAAAAGAGGAAAATCGTGTTAATTTTCCTCGGTGCAATTTGCATATGCAGTGAGGCCGCGCGCCCTCTTTTTACAGGCACCGGTGGAAAAGACGGGAGAGGGAGAAAAGAAAAAAAAAAAAAAAAAAAAAAAAGAACTATTGCTTTCCGAAGTGCGTTCCGCAGTTAAGCTGATTGGATCCTTGATGAGGCCGTCGGGTGGCCTCGTACACTTGAGAGACAGCCGAAGACGCGGCGAACCAATTCAGAGCGCCACTGAAGTGATTAAACGCGCTCTCGAGCTCCAGCGTCCTCCTCGCGCCGCACCCACCCATCCACAGCAGAGCGCACAGAGCGTAATCAGCGCGGCCCGGGATGAGAATAATAGAGCGCTTCTTCTGCGCTGGAGACCCTGCCGTTTCCACAAGTGCTCGTGCTCTCCACTGAAACCGGGACATCGGCGCTTCCGCGAGACTGCACGCCAGGATGAGTGATGCAGCTCGAGCGTAAATAATCTGCATATAAACCAGACGGGAAAGGAGGAAAAAAAAAAAAAAAGCCTGAGACAGACACACAGTGTGATGTATTTCACGTTTCTACGTTCAGGAAGATGAAGATTTATGGTCAGACATCACTCTCCTCATCCTGGGGTCGCATCCCAAACTTCTACACGCGCCCTAGATCGGTGCGCTACACACGACAGCAACAAACGTGTCACGGTTTCTCCGAATCGATTCATAAACCGTTACGAAGGTGAAGATTTCCATGACTTAGAGCTACGGCTGGTTAATGTTCAACTGCGACGAGTATTTAAAGCAACAAAGATTATTAACGCTCATCGCAAATCCTTCACGATGCATGCTCAAGTCCTTAGTTCCTACGTCATGATCAAGTACACAGCGATATAATATACACGACGATAATAATACACACGATACGAGTTCGTTCCTGTTCTCACTTCCTGACTGTTCAGAAAACACTGAAACTGGAGACTCCTTCCGTAAACGTTTCAATAGATGTATATGCGTTCAGTGCGTACAGGATTGCGCTACGTTGCGAGCGCGGAATTGAGGAAACTCCGCGATATTCGGAGGGGCGTGCAATTTTTTCGAACTTGGCGCAGATCCGGGCCAAGACGTGTCACGTGACTCCGTCGTGACGCGCTCTTCGAGTCACATGTGTCGAACACGAGTACGGCCAAAAGGTCTCGTTTACCAACAAGCATCACTGCGAAAGCGCGTGCGAAACAATTTCGCCGATTCGAGCGGTTTTTGAAAGGCGTGTTGAGAAAAGCTGCAGCAAAATCGGTTCAATTGGCGGGTCTGCTTTACAAGTCTCCGCGAATGAGCCGTTACTATAGAAACACCAACGACGAGCGCCTTAATATAAACCTGCTGTAGAGAAAATGAATCATCAACACCCTCTGTAATATAAACAGTCATCTAAATAACCGACCCGAATCCAAACCGCTCCATCACTTTCGTCCCGGTTTCTCAGATCGAGCTGCCAAAAAAGGGAGCGGCCATTTTGTTTCCCCACGCGGTTCTTTAATATTAAGACGTGTCCGAGACAAGCGGGTAATCGACAGCGAGACTTTTACCATCCCGAAAGTTTAGTCAATTTACGCGTGTATATTTTCAGCGACACAGAAGGAAAAACATTCGGCCCCGGCTCCCGCCTTCCCGATCGCCTCCGTCATGGCGGTTGTAAACAGACAGAGAGCGAGAGAGAGAGAGAGACGCACCGCAATCCGCGTGATAAATGTAAAGTGAAGTGAAGCTATCAGCTGAAAGCAATTTTCAAGCCGGTGCACGGAGCCAGCGACTCGGGATTTTCACCCCTTTCATCGATCATGAGCCTCCGGTCCAGGCCAAGATACACAATGCCCCCAAATTACTGACATATGGACGTGGTCTCGGAGAAACCCCGCCTGTGGACTGCCTCGTCTAAACGCCTGTTTATTCAGTCACCCTGATGTTTCCCTTGCACTGTGTACCTCTCAAAATATAAGTACACAGTGTAACAGCTCAGGATTGGTGCATGTGCGAGATAAATGTCTTTGGTAAGGAAAAAATCTGCGCATTTTATTTAAAAAATAAAAACAAAACAGCAGCTATGTAGGGAAACAAACGGTTTATTACGAGTCCTGTAAAGACTGACGAGTTTACACTTTCTTACGTAAACGCGGCCGTGTGGCATCGCTCTGATTAGCAGGGAGGAACCCCAGAAACACATTAAAACTTCATCTGTCCTAACCCTAACCCTGTTTGTTTGAGGATGTGAGGATGGGCGTGGCCTCCGAGAGCCACTGCCGTGCCATGGCGTTGTTTGTTTATACGCGATTAAAAAAAATAAAAAAACACACACACACACACACACACACACACACACACACACAAACAACAAACGCCCCAATCGCTGCAGTCCGGTTTAATCATCACGCGCGTGATTATGGGATGTTTAGTTTGACGGGCAAAAGAAATAAAAATAAGTCCGCTTTGTTTTTTTTTTGGGATGTCCGGCTTCCGACTCCTGAAATGACACCCGGAATAAACGACGTGGGAAAGCTTGGGTAAAGCGTCCGTGTCAGCCCAGGAGCTCTTTGGTTTTAGAGGCGAGTTGTTTGTCGATGTCTGCTGCGAAAGCGTCCGCCATCTGCTGAACCTGGGACACAGATCACAAATAAACACACCCCCGGTGTTTTAGCGTCTCTGCTTTAAAGCACGTCCCGGTTTACATTTCCGAGTGGTTTAAACCAGAAAGGATGAAATGAAACACTTCTGAATTTGTTGACGCTAGTTGTATTTTTAAAACAGATTAGAAGCGATAAAAGAAGCTGGGGTTGATTCTGACAGCGTAATGGATTATTAACGCCGAGAGTAAAAGGTCTGATGGGAAAGTAAGTACATGTTAAGATTAACTTCAGATTAAGACTGAATCCATGACTGGAATTTAAATCTGAGTTTAAAGTAATTAAGTTAATCTGCATGTTTATCTACAGAAACTGAATCAACAGCGTCTGAGCAATCTCTCACCTGCTTTTCAACTACACAACACTCTCGACACTCTCTCGACACTCTCACGACACACTCACGACACACTACACTCACTACACACTCTCGACACACTCTCGACACACTACACTCTCACTACACTCTCTCGACACTCTCTCGACACACTACACTCACCCACACACTACACTCTCACTACACACTACACTCTCTCGACACTCTCTCGACACTCTCACTACACACTACACTCTCACTACACACTCTCGACACTCTCACTACTCACTACACTCGACACTCTCTCGACACACGGCACTCTCACTACACACGGCACTCTCACTACACACGGCACTCTCACTACACACGGCACTCTCACGACACTCTCACGACACTCACTACACTACACACTACACTCTCACACTACACACTCACACTACACACTACACACGGCACTCTCACGACACGCTCACTACACACGACACTGACTACACACGGCACTCTCACTACACACGACACTCTCACTACACTCTCTCGACACGCTCACTACACACGACACTCACTACACACGGCACTCTCACTACACTCTCGACACGCTCACTACACATGACACTCTCACTACACACTACACTCTCACTACACTCACTACACTACACTCTCACGGCACTCTCACTACACTCTCTCGACACTCACTACACTCTCTCGACACTCACTACACTCTCTCGACACTCACTACACTCTCTCGACACTCACTACACACTACACTCACTACTCACTACACTCTCTCGACACTCTCGCTACACTCTCTCGACACTCTCTCGACACACTCACTACACACGGCACTCTCACTACACACGGCGCTCTCACTACACACGGGGCTCTCGGCACTCTCTCGGCACTCTCTCGGCACTCTCACGACACTCTCACTACACTCTCACTACACTCTCACACTACACACGGCACTCTCACTACACACGGCACTCACTACACACTACACACGACACTCTCACGACACTCTCACGACACACGGCACTCTCACTACACACGGCACTCTCACGACACACGGCACTCTCACGACACAAGGCACACTCACGACACACGGCACACTCACTACACACGGCACACTCACTACACACGGCACTCACTACACACGGCACTCACTACACACGGCACTCTCACTACACTCTCTCGACACTCTCACTACACACTACACTCTCACACTAAACACGACACTCTCACACTACACACGGCACTCTCACTACACACGGCACTCTCACTACACACGGCACTCTCACTACACACGGCACTCTCACTACACTCTCTCGACACTCTCACTACACACGACACTCTCACGACACTCTCACAACACACAACATGCTCACGTCGCATTCAGCTCCACCTCGCCGTACTGCTGTACAGAAATCTCTCACCTGCTTTTCTATCAGGTGGATGGTGTCCTCGGACACGCCCTCTTTACTCCTCTTCACCTGCGCCAGGGCGTTGGAGCGAATCCTCCTCACCGACTCCTTGGCCTTGTTGCTAAACTGCTTTGCCAGCTTGGTTAGGTTCTCCCTGTGTTCCCGAGTCACCCTGCCGATCACACACACACACACACACACACACACACACACACACACACACACACACCCTATAACAAGTAAACACTTTTCTATAGCCTGCACTACAAAGTTACTCCATAAATTGTAGAAAACTGCCAAAAACGACACTTAATTTTAAGTAATAAATTTGAGACATTTGAACGTTATCCCATCTCTCCTAATGACGCTTCCACTACGGCGATCTCCTGAAATGATCCCACAACACTGTTGATGTGTTTGGTGGCACCTCAAGTGGATGCGGGCGGTTTTAATGTTATGGCTGATCGGTGTGTATATGATAGAACGTTACCTGTGACTGAGATATATGCAGACGAGAAACATTTGACTTGAGGAACGTTTACAGAACTATATCCACAAATATAGTAGAAGATCTGACCATGTGGAGGGTTTTCCCCCAGCTGTGGCACATAAAACACGAGCTCGAACTTCTTTTCATACCGTGCTGAAGACAAACATCCTGGCAAAACCAAAACCCGAGCAACACAATGTGTGTCTAAATTCTGGTAGGTGTAGGAATGTTTCTTCTGCCGCTCCTCCTTAATTAGTGCTTTGATACGAGCCGTTTTGCAAACAGTCCAAGAGCGGCGTGTGTTTACTGCAAACAATGTGTGTAATTAGTGATTGGGATCCAATCAAGCCACGCACTCGGTATTTTATACATGCAAATGTGTGTGAGGAGGCTGCGCTGATTGCGGACGCCTCGTCCGGCCCATTCGCAATCCGCCGCCAGACGAGCAGCTGCCACGCAGAGCAGACGCAGCCGGCGCCGAGGGATTGACACGGAACATTACTACAGAGAGATGAGGCAGGACAACGGGAGAGAGGAGACGAGGAGAGGGACTGAGACACTACAATGATTTGTTCTGACCCAAGAGAGAGAGAGAGAGAGAGAGATAAAGACAAAGAGAGAGAGATAAAGAGAGAGAGAGAAAGATAAAGACAAAGAGAGAGAGAGAAAGAGAGAGAGATAAAGAGAGAGATAAAGACAAAGAGAGAGAGATAAAGAGAGAGAGAGAGATAAAGACAGAGAGAGAGAAAGAAAGAGAGAGATAAAGACAAAGAGAGAGAGAAAGACAAAGAGAGAGAGAAAGACAAAGAGAGAGAGAGAAAGAGAGAGAGAGAGAGAGATAAAGACAAAGAGAGAGAGAGAGAAAGAGAGAGATAAAGACAAAGAGAGAGAGAGAAAGAGAGAGAGAGAGAAAGACAAAGAGAGAGAGAGAGAAAGAGAGAGAGAGAGATAAAGACAAAGAGAGAGAGAAAGAGAGAGAGAGATAAAGACAAAGAGAGAGAGAGAAGAGAGAGAGAGAGAGAAAGAGAGAGAGAAAGAGAGAGAGAG
>JAFFST010051912.1:32732-43538 GCA_022414735.1 Noturus placidus
ACGGGGGTTTTTTTTTTTTTTTTTTCTTCCTGCAACTTCAGTGCCGCTGTAATGAATGACGGGAAAACAACGCCGTCGTCTCTGGCGCAGGCTCGTGTAATGGATTAGGATCATTATAAAGCGGTTTGCCTTCGAGCCGGGCCAGTCACCTCGGTGTTAGTTTTGTGCAGGTCTGGTACGTAAATCGCTCACACACACCCGAGAACGGATTTAAAACACTCCGTGTCGTGATGTTAAGGGGAAATAAGCAACGACGCGGTGTTGGGATTCCACGCTAAAACGCTTTAGGAAATGTTATACAGCGAGAGTGGAATTTAATATCTGTACCAAAGTGGAACCAGCGAAGACATGTCCGCGTGTCCGGAGTCTTACGCCCACTTCTCACGTCGAGGAAACGATCCTTATGTGTATTAATGAAAATAAATCATATCTTGTTCAAAAGTGCTGCAGATTCTATTTAAGTTCTGTTATTACACAACACCCAGTTTAAACAAAAAACCAGCTTCACTGTAATCCTGCTCTGTCAGGGCGAGCCCCAGCCTGAAACTAAACCCTGAAACATTCAGGATCCTTTAATCCAAGAGGAAAAGTCATCCATCAGAGAGAGAGAGAGAGAGAGAGAGAGAGACAGCGAGACATGAAGAGAAGGAGAGACAGACAGAGACATGGGGAGACAGACATGGTCTGAGAAATAGAGATGGATAGAGAGCGAGAGAGAGAGGAGAGAATGAGATGGATAGAGATGGCAAGAGACGGAGACAAATAGGAGACAGAGAGAGAGTAGAGTGAGAGACAGAGGGAGAGAGACAGAAAGAGAGAAACAGAGCAGGCAAAGGAGAGAGAGGAAAAGATAGGAAAACGAGAGAGAGAGAGAGAGAGGGAAAGAAAGAGAGAGAGCGGTAGAGAGAGAGAGAGGTAGAGAGAGATGAACAGGAAGTGAGCAGGCAAAGGAGAGAAATACAGGACAAATAGAGAGAAAACCAGAGGGAGATAGAGATTGTGTGTGTGTGTGTGTGTGTGTGTGTGTGTGTGTGTGTGTGTGTTTGTGAGTGTGTTAGAAAGCATGTCTGTGCTGCAGAGGGCAGTGTGCGGTCATTTCCTGATCACTGACAGACTCCTGGCTTCTGCTTCAATCACACTGAGAGATCAAAGAACTTCAACCCCAACTATCCATCAGAGTCTCTGACCCGCGACCCGCCTCTCACGACACCGACCCACTCCCCGCTGTGTTGCCCTGCCCGCCGCTCACGACACCGACCCAATCCCTGGCCCGCCTCTCACGACACCCACCCGCTCCCCGCTGCGCTGCCCTGCCCGCCGCTCACGACACCGACTCGCTCAATCCCTCAGAACACCGACTCGCTCAATCCCTCAGAACACCCGACTCGCTCAATCCCTCAGACCACCCGACTCGCTCAATCCCTCAGACCACCCGACTCGCTCAATCCCTCAGACCACCCGACTCGGAATAGAAGGTCCAGATGATGTGCACATCGACAAGTCAGAAGCAAATGAACACCTGGGACTGCAGCCATTTTAAAACACATCCCTCACTTCTCTCTTTCCACTTTTTAATAAAATCTTCTTTTTAATCAAGTCCGGTTCTGCAGTCCGGATTTCTTTTGTGCTCGTGTACACATGCGTGATATATTTTTATTCCTTTAACGGCCCTAAATGAACTTCTACACGCATTTCTTACTTCCATTACAGCAGCTTTAATGAGAGAACATGTCTGTCCCTCTTTATGGGTCTCTAACTACACGTTCAATACAGAACCTCTGGGAGGAGCCAAGAGCAATTAAATACCCAGAACCCCTCTGAGGCCCCCTGTGTACCTCGGGGTAGCTGGCCATGTTGATGATGATGAGCTGTGGAGATTTCATGGAGATCTGTCCGAGCTGGTTCAGAGGGAATTTACCGTCCTTGGTGCTCACGGTGATGTGGTCCAGCGCCCCTGTTTACACAAGCAAAATTAAACACACAAAGTACGTAGCGTGCGACAATTCTTCTAGATTTTTATTCAACTTTAAAAGTACCTGAATTGGGCCAAAAAAATCTAAAAAAAGCTTCTTTTCACAGCTTGGCATGTTACCACAAACTCCTCTGTCCTGAAGATGTCAGAAAAGGAGACTCCTTCCATAGAAACGCTACATAAAACATCTGGTTACTATAGAAACGTTAGACCGAGCGCACTAACAGAAACCTGCGCTACCGTCAGAGCTGCAGGACACCTCCTGACCAATCAGAACGCAGGATTCGCAGTACAGGCAACATTCAAGTGCATATAGAAAGGAATGGCAGCTCATAAACAGGACATGATGAGAGCAGACAGACAGACAGCAGTGTGCGTTTTCATGTGTAAAGGGAAGTATTTTTGGCTCGGGGATATTTTCTCTGCACTCTTTCTTCCTTCCTCTTTAATTTGAGCGTAAGATCAGGAAACAGAGAGCGAGGCCTGACTCGTTCTGAAAGTGTGCAGTTCCACCTCCTCGCTCTGCTCCTTCTCAAGCTGGAGAACCGAGAGCTTCACGCCAGCACGTCTCCTCCACTCATCTGCGTTGCCTCACACGCCACTGCTCCTCGTCTCGCTGTCTCTCCTGTCTTACCTCACTAACGGTCTCGCTCGAGACACGCCACAATCGACCGTCGTTTTTCCTGCGCTCTGATTTATTTCCTTTCCTGCTCGCTCGCTCGACCCGCGCGCGCGCCAAAACCTCTATATTTATACCGTTTTCTTGCATAACCCCTGTGTCTCGATCTTCCAAGCAGTACCTGGAAAAAAAAATTACACCATTTACGAAACTGCCGTCGGAATCGGAGCCAGTCCTAATCACAGATGTGATTTTAAAGAGAACCAAACTTCCATTTTGTCATTAGGAATAGCGCGTGCCTCGACTATGAGCAACAGCGCTGGCTGCCGCTTGTGAATAATGATTGGTCATGGCCTAGATGAGTGTGTCTCAGGTCCCTGTCTCGTGTGTACGTTACCTGGTCCGTCTCACATCTGCTAACGTTTCCCACCGCCAACCCAGACCGCCGTTTCCTCCCTTACAAAACAATGAGGATCGACGGGGAGGCTATTAACCAATTGAGCTCTTCCTGGTCGCGCCACCACCTCGTGCCCTCTCCAGCGGAAACACCCAGAGGTCACGCAGCACTCAGATAAAGAACATATTCACTCATAAACGCTCTCATAACGTTCGTTAGTTCCTGTTGTATTTTGCTTTAGGTCATATTCAGTAATTGTTATTAAAACCAAATTACGGTACTCACGATATCCCAGAAAAGTGTATCGCAGTATTTCATCATCATCATCATCATCATCATCATACCACCCAGCCTTAATTAAAACTCATTTCAGATCTATTTAAAAGCCCTACTCTTCACATGGCATTTCCAGCCTTAAAGCGTTCTTCAGCCGTTTTTATCTCGCTTACTCTGACGCCCGGTGTGTGATGCTTACATAATGAGTTCAATTGGAGACGTTTTTGATACATGATTCACCCAGAACTGCTGTTTTATCTCCCACAGACACGGCTGACCTTTGTATAGGCGCTTATTCGTTGCAGGAACCTTTTCAGGTACCTAGGAATTATTTGTGGCGGTCCGGGAACCGTTTTGGCAACCCAGAAGTCCAGAAACCATTTGGCAGCCCAGGAACCCACTGAGGAACCGTTTTAGGAACACGGAAAGCTTTGTAGGAAGTCAGGATTTCAGGAAACTTCTTCGAGAGCCAAAGAACCCATGCAGGAACCTTTTGGCAAACTAGAAATTCTTTTAAGAAACCAGGGGAACATTCAGGAACCTTTTCGGGAACACTGTGCTGTATTACGAGATTGAACTGAAGCGGTCCGTTTTCGGATTAGCGAGTAATGCTACACTAAAGCTAACGTGTCCTCAACTCGAAGCGCCCCTTCGACCTTCTAAAGGTGAATTTCTGCTGGAAAGGAAGAAGGTGCTATAGAGATAAAGAGCATGGCGTGGTGACGCTTCCAGAGTGGCACTGCGACCAGACACTGGGTCATTGCATTAGTCAGGCGCCTCGTCACGTACCTCCCATAGTTAAGGTGTCTCTCTCTGACCCTCCTCCTCAACTAAATCACTCAGTAATGAGCCCCAGATGACCATCAGTCCCTCTTAAAGAAATGATGTCATGCATGAACTGGTTTCTCCTCCAGCTCAGATGCCAAACAGATTCAAGTCCTCTGGCCAGCTTTCCCAAATGATGGCAGGAGAGAGAGCGTGAGAGCAAGAGAGAGTGGTAAACAAGAAGGCCGAAAGGTCAGGGGACATCCACCTTGCCGATATAGTGCTTGGGCTGGTCTGAGGTGATCAGATTTGACCCTGAATGACCATAAACACAGTAAATGTTCCCACTTGTGAACAATAGTCCACAACAGAACGGATCAGTGAATGGATGCTTGTGGTGGAATCCCTTGGGGAGCACGAGGTAAAACAATGCTGCTTTACCCTGATATGACCTCCACAACAAATACAAAGGCACCTCTGATCACCCTGTAGAAACCCTGCAGAAACCCTCTTTTCACTGAGAAATCTCTTGAAACCCATACAGGAACCCAGGAACTTATAGAAACTTCTGGCCCCTTTCACAATTCAGGAACTAAAGAAACTCAGAAGCTCTTTTAGGAACCAGAGAGCCTCAGGAACCTTCTCAGGAACACGAAGAACATTTCAAAGGAATCCATAAAGCTTTTTAAGGAACCCAGGAACCATGGAAACATTTCTTGGGAACCCAATCGGGAACCTAGAGAATTTTTTTGTCAACCCAGGAACCTCCAAGAGAACCTTAGAAGCTTTTTAGGAACCCGTTCAGGAGCCTTTTCAGAACATTTTGGAGACCAGTGATCTGTTTCAGTAGCACAGAAAGCTTTCCAGGGAACCAGGAATCCATTCAGGAACTTTTTCCAAACCCCAGAAAGTACTTGTAGGAACCTAGAAACCTGATGTCAACCCAGGAACCTTTTTAGGAACAGAGAACCCAGAAACCCATTCGGGAACATTTTTAGGAACTCATAAACTAGAGACAAGGAAATTATTTTTTTTTCCATTTAATTGGGATGATATAAAAAATAGAAAAAGTAGAAGAACAGATTCTTATCTTCTTGTAGTTTCAGCCTGGCATCAGTGAGTCAGAGTATGGTGGACTGGTGGACAAATGGTTCCTGACAGTACAGGAACTTTCGTACAAGATTGTCTGTGTGTGAGAGACAGAGAGACAGAGAGAGAGAGAGAGAAGGGGTGGGAGGGGGATAATAATGCTCACCTGGCGAGGTTCTGATGCCCAGGTTGCGGCTGAAGTCATCCTTCAGCGTAGCCAGCACGGAGTCCATGTCTTCCTTCACCTCGTCCAGGCTGATGATGTTCTCCACCAGGGCGGCGTTGATGTTCACTTTACCAGTCTGGCTCTTCGCTTTCGCTGCGCAGACGGGCGGTGTGGACGAGAGGAGACACGAGAGGACAGATGAGAGGGTTTAAAGCTATTCTACAGATTTCTGATGGAGAAATGAAAGGAGTCGCCTGCATGCTGGTCGATCATCAGTGCCATTACATATGAAAGCAAGACGAGAGGAATTCTCCATCCTCTCATGTGGCCACTCCACTCAACCTAAGCAAGCACTAGAACTGGAGAGCGGAGATTTTCTCCCGGAACAAAGGCCCGACCCCGAGCTCACCCTCACAGACGGCTCTTTGAAATGCTCCGCGTGGCGAGACGAGCCGTACGGGTGCTACACTTACCTTTACTTTTCTTCGTAGCGTAATGTCGGGCGTAACCAGGTGGAGAGACGACATCATTGGGGCAGAGATGTTGAGTGAGACGAGGCACTCGCGCGCTGCTCACAACAGGGCTTCTGATGTAGTAGAGCAACGGACGCAGAAAGCCTAGACGACTAGACGCCATGTCTGTACATAAGAACACACGCAAGAGGAAAGGGAACAGGTTTAGCGTTTATCCAAGACGCCACATTCACTATACAGTGCGCTATTTATAAACGCTTTTTTTTTTTTTTTTCAGCTTACATATGCTCATGAAGGTCTGAATCTATCTCAGAGACAAAACTTTTTCTAACCTTCATGAATTAGTTTACTGAGAACGAATAAACAATCGAAGCTTGTCAATGTACTACAGTAACAATTCCCTTTCACCACAAGGGGGCGAATATCATCGATCACAGTCTAAAGATTCTAATCGAGGTCAAGATTTAAGCAAACATGACTTTTTTTTTTTTATATATTATTTCGACATTTTATTGGTCATAAAATATCCATAAAAGCTCTGTAACATGATCATAGCAGTAGAAACATCGTCGGAAAAAGTGCATCAGCAAAAAAAATTTGGTCTACTCTGGGACTGGGCGAGAATACCGCTGTTACCATGGAAACTGCTGTATGTCGAAAGACTACAAACGACTGACGGACAGATTTTAACAGCGAGGCATCGTTTTGGTTCTCGGTTCAGGATCCATGCGTCTCTTCCTACGGAAAGTAGCAAAGAGCCTGGTCTCGCCAGTGAGGAGGCGTGGCCAAGACGGCCAAATGAGCGATCTCCTCTCCTCATGGGTTCGGACATGACTCACTGCGGATAATGGAGTTCCCAGGGTTTCTTTGTAGGATCTTTCCTTAAGTTATAAACAGGACAGCTGTTACTGATAGAAGGAGCGTCGCAGACTGACTCACATCAATCCACATCTTTAATGTTAACATCAACAATACACAACTCCTAACCCCACACACACACACACACACACACACACACACACACACACATCTGAAGTTTTACTGGAATATACGATATAGCAGAGCCAAGTATTACTCAGACTACTGTTTAACAAAAGTGTAAACACATAAATAATACAACATGGGGGGAAAATTAACTCCTATTTCACCTTAAGATCTTCAGATCTGATTCTTTAGGCTCGGATCAGACCAGAGATGAAAAATGATCCACAGACAGCTCTCTTATCTTCATGCTGGTTTATGCAGTGTTCACAGGTGAAACTGAAGGCTTAAACCAAGAGTACAGAGCTGTGAAAAAGAATTTCTTCTCATTTTGTGTAAATCTCGTACTAAATAGTTTTAGATTTTCAAACAACCAAACGCTTCCGATGACTGGAGACCTTCCCAGCGCTGTGGTGGAATTCTGGCCCACTCTTCTCTGCAGATCTGCTGTAGTTCAGCAACACTGGAGGGGTTTCGAGCATGAACTGCCCGTTTAAGGTTCTTCCACAGCATCTCAAATGGTTCAAGTCAGGACTTTGACGAGGCAAAAACATTAATTTAGCTTCTTACTCCTACGCTTTGGATCGTTGTCTTGCTGCATAATGAAGTTGCGCTCGAGTTTCATCTTACGGACTGAAGACCGGACATTCTCCTTTAGGATTTTCTGCTAGAGAGCAGAATTCATGTTTATCTCAGTTACTGCAAGTTTCCCAGACCCTGAAGCAGCAAAGCATCCCCACACCATCACACTGCCTCCACCATGCTTGACCGTAGCCATGATGTTCTTTTTGTGGAATTCTGTGTTTGGTTTAAGCCAGATGTAACGGGACTCCTGTCTTCCAAACAGTTCCACGTTCCACTCATCAGTCCACAGAACGTTCTCCCAAAAGGTTTGAGGCTCATCAAGGTGTGTTTTAACAAAATTCAGACGAGTCTTAATGTTCTTCTGGGTCAGCAGTGGTTTTCACCTCGCCACTCTTCCATGGAGCCGTTTTCCCCCAGTGTCTTTCTGATAGTGGAGTCATGAACACTGACCTTTATTGATGTAAGAGAGACCTGTAGATCCTTTGAAGTTGTCCTTGGTTCTTTTGTGGCTTCCTGGATGAGTCGTCGCTGTGCTCTTGGAGGAATTTTAGAAGGTCGGACACTTCTGGGAAGGTTCACTACTGTGCTGGGTTTTTCTGTTTGGAGAGAACGGTTCTCACTGCGGTTCTTTGGAGTCCCAGAGCCTTTGAAATAGCTTTGTAACCCTTCCAAACTGATGTCTTTCTATCATTTCTGGAATTTCTTTCACCTTAGGCATAGTGTGTAACTGAGTAAGATCTTTTAAACAACTTCCTGCTGTTGAGAAAGTTCTACTGAAGTGTAGATGTGACTGAACAGGGTTTGCGGTACTCAGGTCTGGTTGTGTCTAGTCCAGCTGAACCCCATTATCAATGCAGTTTCATCGATCTGGGGGATTAGTAACTACGGGTGCAAATACATTTTCACATCATTTAAAAGCTATATCGTGTGTTTACTCAGCTCGCCTTTGTTTTATCTTAGATTCTGTTACAATTTCTGAAACTATTCAGTATGAGATCTACACAAACACAGAAGAAATCAGGTCTGATACCAAATGTGCCGTGTTCGATGTCGTTTAACACGTCGACAACGCCCGCCCCCATCCTGCGTACATACTTCTGACATTAAAGTAGTATTCTGTGGAAATATTAAACTAATAAAGTTCTCCGTAGTGCCTTCGTGGCTCTGTAGTTATAAACAAATTTGCACGCGAACTAAAAAAAGGCCCATTCTTCTACAGAAGCATGAAGAGTGCTGCTGTTCCAGATGTTTACAAAGCGCCTCCGCTCGTGTGCCGAGCCCCGGCTTTGCGTTTAGGTGTGAGGTATTGCTGTAGCCAAAACAAGGCCTTGCTTATTGTCTCTGAAGTGCTGAGGCGGCGCAGGCTCCGAGTCTTTTCACAGTTGCTCGTCAGCGATAAAGCTTCACGACACACAGGCTTTAAATCCCCCCCGCTCTGATTCCTGCCCTCACGCCACAACTGTGATTATTATCAGACCCCGGCGTCGGCGTGTGGCAGCTTCAATAAAAGCCCACAGCTGGTGCAGTTTAAAGGCAAAGCTGACAAGAGAGACTCTGACAACCTCAGTCGTCTGGCGAGAGAGGAGGAGAGGACGCGGGCTGAGAGGGTGATGGCAGATTTTAACAGAGCAAGCCGAGCGGAAAAGTGCAGGACAGGTGCCACGTGGACCTCGACGCACCTCTGACCACCGCCGGGGGCAGCTGCTGCTCCCTTTATGGATAATTTCAGCTCATGAAAGAAGCATTTGTAGCGTAGATCCTTATCGGAAAAGAGGAAACAATGCCGTCCATCAGCAGCAGACGCAACTGTAAGAGTAATAAACATCATGGGGAGATATCACAGGATGTACCGCCTTATAGGAAAATGTGTTGTGGTGAAGCTGAGAGACTGTAAAACCCCTGAAGGGTTTCATTCCTCGAACAATTTTTAACTTATTAAAGAATGACAAATACGTTTTATCCGTTTATAGTTACATTTAATGTCGCAGAACAGCCACGAAACAAGTAATAAGAATCAAGAATCAACTCAAGTCTCTGTCTTGAAGATTACTTACTGAAACTTATATTATATATATTATATATATTATTCACTTAGCAGACGCTTTTATCCAAAGCGACTTACAAATGAGACACACTCACACACCAATGGTAGCAGAGCTGCATGCAAGGTGCTAGCTTGCCATCGGGGGCAACTTAGGGTTCAGTGTCTTGCCCAAGGACACTTCGGCATGGGATCACCCGGGCCGGGATTCCAACCACCAACCCTACGATTAGTGGATTAGTGGACAACCCGCTCTACCGCCTGAGCCAAAGCCGCCCATTTAAACTTAAAGTTACAGTTTTAACAACTCTGAGCGTTACGAAGCGCCGACACTGGAGACTCCTTCCAGAAACTCACCACATCAGAGATTACACATGGTTTATAATCCGTTCACATGGAGCGTACAAGTCCCTGTGGAGCGAGCTGTTACTATAGCAACTGCCAAAATCAAAATGTCTGCCGTGCTCCTGTACCGTCATCATCATCATCATCAAAACAGACAACAGCGCTTACACATTGTTTGGTAAAGCGTTTAAATGGCGAATAAAAAGACATTAATACCACAAAACCGATCTGAGAGAACGGAAGTAAGGGAATGAATCTGCGATTAGTTTCCATAGCGATGTTATTATGAACAGTGGCGCGAAGACACGACGATGAGGCTCGTGTTTAAACGCTGTGAGGTGACGAGACGGCGACTGGTGTGGACGACCATGACAATCAACGTGAGAACTCACTTCCTGTTATAATCTTAGAAGTCAAATCGGTCAGTAATAGTGTTTTTCCATCACTAGAGCGGTTAATACTAAAATGTAGATGTGATGTAAGCACTGTGCCTTTCAGTGGAATTAAACCTTTCAATGTGATTCCCTCCTCTTTTATCTGTTTATTTTTTTTTACTTTCAGGAGACTTTAAAATGCTAGAAATGCACAGGCCTCCTGCTGTCACTGTGCCTCGCTTTGTATAAAGCAATCGTGCTCTGTACACTTTATTAAAAATAAATATTCGATCATTATTTTAGTCGGCATTGAACTGTGTGAGCGTGTATGTACCCCGCCTTGTGCCCGATGCCTCCTGGGATAGGCTCCAGGTTCCCCCGTGACCCTGATAAAGGAGTAAGCGGTTGAAGATGGATGGATGGATCTACCAAGCTACTGGTGCCTGAAATAATGGATCTGACCCAGTGATTTTATTTCGATCTAGTATCTAAAATGGAAAGAAGTAGGACTGGAACATTCTTACTTTGGATAAAAGAGATGTATGTTCACTTTTTCATACGTCATCTCCATCTAAAATATGTTTGTAACCAGATGAGAAAACACTGAAGCCCCTGTGAATAGATCAGCGCCCTACTGAATCCTGGGATCCTGAATCCTAGGGCGGCTGTGGCTCAGTCGGTAGAGCGGGTTGTCCACTAATCCACCAACCGTAGGGTTGGCGG
>JAFFST010051912.1:72051-90124 GCA_022414735.1 Noturus placidus
GGGGGGGGGTGGAGATGAGGTGATTGCAGAGTGTGCAGGATGTTGGCCTGCCTTCCCCGCTCGTTCCCAGGCCGGGTGAAGTGACTGGCCCTTTAAATCTGATACAGTGTTTTTAGGAGAACATTTGTTTTCTGTGTTAGGGCCAATAATCTGAAGTGATGCTTCACATGATAGGCTGTGAATGCCGCTGGCTCTTCACAGGCCGTGTTGGGGCTGGGTACACCCACACACACACACACACACACACACACACACACACACACACACACACACACACACACACACACATCTGAGCAGAAGTGTTGTTGGAGAAAGGCAGAAGTGCTGAATGTAGGGCGTTAGTTTTTCACAGGGAATGTTGTGTGTGTGTGTGTGTGTGTGTGTGTGTGTGTGTGTGTTTCCTCTCCGTTCTGCATGCAATCAGACTGGAGATAGATAAGATTCAAATCAGCATGCAGAGATATCAGCGTGTCTTGGTCTAAAGTAACAAATCATCCAGGATTGAAATGGGATTTTGTTCTGATTGATCTGGGATTAGTTGATAGATCTCACCGCCGCGATCTCATTTCCACATCACATGTTGACGCGCGAGACTGTATATTACAATAGAAAACCTTTTACACACCATGCGTTAATCGTTTCTTTTTATTTATTCTTTTTTATCTCCTTTTCTTTTGTTTTGTTTTGTTTTTTTTTTTAATCTCAGTCGTGCCCTTAAGGCATAAGCAACCACTGGGACATGCAAATTATTTCCTAATTACTGAAATTAAACATAAAAACGTCTGGTTCTCACAGACACGTCAGCTGCTGGGGTTCAGCCCTTAATGCATGTAGTTATTTATTTATGTATTTATTTATTTATCGCTTATATATCAAGGCATCATGGGAACTTTACCGGAGGCCCTACAGTGATTAACTGCGTTAGAGACTCGTGCTGACGTGTAGAAAGCCGACTGGAATAGTTCCAAGTTGTCAAGCAGTGAGGAGCCAGTGAGTGAAGCTCGCTGTGAGGATGGAACATCTGAAAGCTCCTCTCTGTTCTCCAGGCTGGTCTGTGATGAGACTCCAGGCTGGCCTGAGTGTCTGACGTGCCAGGACATGAATCAATATAACATATAGAAAATCTAAAGCACATCTGTCCTCACTTCTGTACCTGCTGTACCTGTGACATGTATGAAGGACCTGGAGACATCATTTAGTGACCTTTAAAACGACTCAAGGTGAATAATAGTCCAATATTTACTTTTGTTCCAAGTAAAGTTTTAAATGTACTCTCAATGCACCTTTCTAGGGTGAGAGCACGAGCCACGAGGAACGGTCCAGATTAGAGTGTCTATTCCTTTCTGTGTGGGGTTCTAGAGTTTCTATTCCTTTCTGTGTGGGGTTCTAGAGTTTCTATTCCTTTCTGTGTGGGGTTCTAGAGTTTCTATTCCTTTATGTGTGGGGTTCTAGACTTTATATAAATTTTTTGTGTGGGGTTCTAGAGTTTCTATTCATTTTTGTGTGGGGTTCTAGTCTTTCTATTAATTTTTGTGTAGGGTTCTAGACTTTCTATTCCTTTCTGTGTAGGGTTCTAGACTTTCTATTAATTTTTGTGTAGGATTTTAGAGTTTCTATTCCTTTATGGGGGGGAGGGGGTCTAGTCTTTCTATTAATTTTTGTGTAGGGTTCTAGAGTTTCTATTCCTTTGCGTGTGGGGTTCTATACTTTATATTAATTTTTGTGTAGGGTTATAGAGTTTCTATTCATTTGTGCGTGGGGTTCTAGGCTTTCTATTAATTTTTATGTAGGGTTCTAGAGTTTCTATTCCTTTGCGTGTGGGGTTCTATACTTTATATTAATTTTTATGTAGGGTTCTAGAGTTTCTATTCATTTTTGTGTAGGGTTTTAGAGTTTCTATTTATTTGCTTGTGGGGTTCTAGACTTTCTATTAATTTTTGTTTAGGGTTCTAGAGTTTCTATTCATTTTTGTGTAGGGTTCTAGAGTTTCTATTCATTTTTGTGTAGGGTCCTAGAGTTTCTATTTCTTTGCATGTGGGGTTCTAGTCTATGAATTTTTGTGTAGGGTTCTAGAGTTTCTATTAATTTTTGTGTAGGGTTCTAGACTTTATATTCCTTTCTGTGTGAGGTTCTAGACTTTCTATTCATTTTTGTGTAGGGTTCTAGACTTTATATTAATTTTTGTTTAGGGTCCTAGAGTTTCTATTCATTTTTGTGTAGGGTTCTAGTCTTTCTATTTCTTTGCTTGTGGGGTTGCTGATTTTTCTACAACTTCTATTGCTTTGTACACGTGATTCCATTTTATATTTGGTTTGGCAGTGTGGTTCTAGATCTCCTTTGCACATGTGATCATAAAGGTCCTATTCTTTTGTGCATGGGTTTCTAGAACTACATTGTACATGTGATTCTAGAATTTCTCTTCCTGTGTGTCTAGTCTAGAATTCCTTGGTGCATGTGAGGACTTTATTTTCTTTGTCAAATTGAGGACTCTCCGTCGTGATAGGGTAGGGAACGGTTCTACAGTGTGAGAATCGTTTACACGTCCGTCATGTTGACTGACGGCGTGGATTGGAACTGGCATGCGCGCTCTGCGGTGCTGCAGAATTCCTTTTCGAGCCGTTCCGTTCCTACACAGAACCTGAGAGACAGACAGACAGACAGACAGACAGCCGAACCTCATCTGTTGTTAATCTTGAAGTGACTCTGAGCTACAGCACGATGCAGCCGGCAGAATATCGTCCATAATAACCTCATTGATTTGCCCGACTCCTTATTGATCCCTGGCGGTAAATGAACAGCTACTCTACAGATTGCAGACTCCAGAACGTTCCACATTGCAGGTTTGGAGAGATAGAACCTATAATCTGATTTTCTGTGGGGCGCAGCAATGTGTTTTTTACTCGTCTGAGCCGAACGTCAGCGTCTCGAAGGAGACGGAGACATGGACGTGTCGGCCTCTCATCTGCGCCGGACTGACAGCTGCTCTAATTGGGCGTAATTGCAGGAAATCAGAGTGGGTTTACTCTCAGCAGCAGGGGAGGCAGGACACAGCAGAGGCTGTACCTAAGGAGGGAAAAAAAACAACTAAACAGGCCAAGGAGCGTGAGCGGAGGGCCACACAGGAAGATGGAGACGGCTGCTAATCAGATGGGGAGAAGGGACGGTGGAATCTGAGACTCCTGTAGGAAAGACTCGGCTCAGCCCCTCACATCTCCTCTCCTCCAGGAGTCTCAGTGCCTTCTAAGGTTTCAGCGTCCCTTCATGTCGAGTCCAATCCGATCTACACCGTGGCATTTTCACCGATAACTATCTTTACAGGAAGCACACAAAAGGATCGGGTACTCTAAGATAAAATTTTCCATTGTACAGAATTTTTTCTCTTATTCTACACAAGTAATGAAGTGATGAAACGTGAACGACACCTGCTGCCGTAGTATTAAATGTGGAGAAAGATTTTTTTTTCTCATATATATATATATGGAACATTTGTAGAATGTGTTAAGTAAATTTCAGGCGGTTCCGCGTTCCTGGTGCACCGCAGACTTTTGAGCACAGTCAAAACTCCCCCTTAAAGTAAACAGTTCTGTTTCTGGAAATTAGAGAACAGCACATCAGGATTAATCCTCCGGGCCTGTACTTACTCAGGTTTGGGGTTTTTCTGTTATTTTATCCCGGTATGTGAATTAGTTCAGATGCTCTCAGAAATACTCTGAAACTTTAAGAGTTTCCTGTTGCGAGTTATTGCTCTGAATGAGAGACGCGAATCCAGAACATAACCACAGTTAATACCTGCTGCACAAAACACTGCTCTTACCGTTCAGTTTCAAAACCGTATTGCTGATTGCTGATTCCTGGAGTAGTGTGGTGGTGTTGATAGTGGTGTTGTGTTGATAGTGGTGTTGATACTATCAACATCACCACCATCACCAATATCAACACCGCCATCACTATCATTATCAACACCACCATCACTATCACTATCAACACCACCACCACTATCACAACCACCATCACTATCACAACCACCACCACTATCAACACCACCACCACTATCACCACCACCATCACTATCAACACCCTCAGCACCACTATCAACACCACCACCACTATCAACACCACCACTATCAACACCACCATCACTATCAACACCCCCACCATCACTATCAACACCACCCCCACCACTATCAACATCACCACCACTATCAACACCACCATCACTATCAACATCACCCCCACCACTATCAACATCACCACCAATATCAACACCACCCCCACCACTATCAACATCACCACCACTATCAACAAAACTACTCCAGCAATCAGCAATACGGTGTTGATAGTGGTGGTGGTGTTGATAGTGGTGGTGGTGGTGTTGATAGTGGTGGTGGTGTTGATAGTGATGGTGGTGTTGATAGTGATGGTGGTGTTGATAGTGGTGGTGGTGGTGATAGTGATGGTGGTGTTGATAGTGATGGGGTGGCGTTGATAGTGATGGTGGTGGTGTTGATAGTGATGGTGGTGTTGATAGTGGTGGTGGGGGTGGCATTGATAGAGGTGGTGTAGTGTTGATAGAGGTGGTGTAGTGTTGATAGAGGTGGTGTGGTGTTGATAGTGGTGGTGGTGGTGTTGATAGTGATGGTGGTGTTGATAGTGGTGGTGGGGGTGGCGTTGATAGTGATGGTGGTTGTGATAGTGGTGGTGGTGGTGTTGATAGTGATGGTGGTGTTGATAGTAGTGGTGTTGTTGATAGTGATGGTGGTGTTGATAGTGGTGGGGTGGCGTTGATAGTGATGGTGGTGGTGTTGATAGTGGTGGTGGGGGTGTTGATAGTGGTGGTGGTGGTGTTGATAGTGATGGTGGTGTGGATAGTGGCAGTGGTGTTGATAATGATGGTGGTGTTGATAGTGGTGGTGGGGGTGGCGTTGATAGTGATGGTGGTGGTGATAGTGATGGTGGTGTTGATAGTGGTGGGGGTGGCATTGATAGTGGTGGTGGTTGTGATAGTGATGGTGGTGTTGATAGAGGTGGTGTGGTGTTGATAGTGAAAGTGGTGGTGATAGTGGTGGTGGGGGTGGCGTTGGTAGTGATGGTGGTGGTGATAGTTATGGTGGTGTTGATAGAGGTAGTGTGGTGTTGATAGTGGTGGTGGGGGTGGCGTTGATAGTGATGGTGGTGTTGATAGAGGTAGTGTGGTGTTAATAGTGGTGGTGGGGGTGGCGTTGATAGTGATGGTGGTGTTGATAGTGGTGGTGGTTGTGATAGTGGTGCTGGGGTGCCGTTGATAGTGGTGGTGGTGTAGATAGAGATGGCGTGGTGTTGATAGAGGTGGTGTGGTGTTGATAGAGGTGGCATGGTGTTGATAGTGGTGGTGGGGGAGAACTGGTGGGGATAGTGGTGGTTTTAGAGGTGGTGTGATAGAGGTGGTGTGGTATTGATAGTGGTGGCATGGTGTTGATAGTGTTGGTGGTTGTAATAGTGGTGGTGGGGGTGTTGATAGAGGTGGTGTGGTGTTGATAGAGGTTGTGTGGTGTTTATAGACGTGGTGTGGTGTTGATAGTGATGGTACTGGTGATGTTGATAGAGGTGGTGTGTTGTTGATAGTGGTGGGGGTGTTGATAGTCATGGTGGGGTTGGCATTGATAGTAGTGGTGGTGTTGATAGTGGTGGTGATAGTGGTGGTGAGGGTGTTGATAGTGGTGGTGTTGATGTTGATAGAGGTGGTGTGGTATTGCTAGTGGTGGCATGGTGTTGATAGTGGTGGGGGTGTTGATAGAGGTGGTGTGGTGTTGATAGTGGTGGCATGGTGTTGATAGACGTGGTGTGGTGTTGATAGTGATGGTGGTGGTGATGTTGATAGAGGTGGTGTGTTGTTGATAGTGGTGGGGAGTTGGCATTGATAGTGGTGGTGAGGGTGTTGATAGTGGTGGTGTTGATTGTGGTGGTGATAGTGGTGGTGGGGGTGGCGTTGATAGTGATGGTGGGGTTGATATTGGTGGTGGCGGTATTGAAAATGGTGGTGCTGGTGTTGATAGTGGCGGTGGTGATAGTGGTGGAGGTGTTGATAGTGATGGTGGGGGTGGTATTGATGGTGGTGGTGGTCGTGTTGATAGTGGTGGAGGTGTTGATAGTGATGGTGGGGCTGGCATTGATAGTGGTGCTGAGGGTGTTGATAGTGGTGGGGGTGGTGTCAAGATTCCATCAAGTTTCCAGTTCTCTGAAATGCACCATTACGACGTTGTGTTGTTTGTGTGGTTTGGTCCTGTCAGAACACGGGTTTAGTAAAGTACACAAAATCCAACTGAATGGTTTTGACTCCTGCTCAATGATTTCAGACATTTTTTATGTTTTAGCGGAAAAATAAGCAAAAAGATGAAGTTACAGGATTCTTATTCAGTTAGATTAAGTAAGACACTCACATTGGATTTTAATATTCTAGAACAGGGGTCTTCAACATTTTCCAGGCCAAGGACCCCCAAACTGATGGCGAGATGGAGCGGGGCCCCCTAATTATATATATTGTATGAAATTGTGTTATATCAAACTGGTACCAAAACTTTCACGACCCCCTAGGGGTCGCGGACCCCCTGTTGAAGACCTCCGTTCTAGATTATATAATTCCCGTTCCTTTGTGCATGGGAATCTAGAACAATATTGTGTTGGGGATTTTAGAATTTATTTGTGCATTATTCAGATTTTCAGTGCACATATCGTTATTCAGTTAAATAAAGACACTAAAATTCCTTTGTGTATGCAATTCTAAAATTTCTTTATGAACAGGGTTCTCGAATTCCTTTGAGCTTGGGCGGTCTAGACACCTTTAGCGTTGCTTTGTGCATGGGGTTCTAGAATTCCCATTCTTTCGATTATTAGTTTTAGGAAACAGATAAATTTCAATTCAAACCACATTCACATGGATTCGTGTTTACTGATTCTATTTGTTGGTTTGTTTGTTACACTATTTTGTTTGTCATATATTCTTACACCTTCAGATGTCGAGATAGAGTTGTGACCCGTTTCTGAAATTTCTCACCATGGCAGAACCCACGGCGGTTCCGTTAGCGGTGGATGCTAAGCGTAATAACAGTGTAATTACAGCGGTCTTGAGGCTATAATCTGTCATTTCTACACATATGTGGGAAAGGTCAATGTTCCTCATGGTTTTGTCTCGTTTCCACTTCACATTGTCCTTAAAAAAGAATTAATGTCTACATGCAAGCATCCAAATCAATCGCTAACTAGCGTATACTCGGTGTCTGTGTTTTCCAGTTGCCTAGCAACAGCGTTCTAAAGACTTCAACCAGTTAAACAGAAGACGTATTGTGTGTTCACTTTCCGAAGTCTAAAGCACAAATTCACAGGTTCCATTTAAACGTATCACTTTTCCTGCTGTTATGTTTCTATTTATGGCCCAGAAATAAGTGCCGCTGCTCTGAAATCAGTGGTAAAGAGAAAAGCATTACATGAGTCATGCAGGGAACTGGTTCTTTGTGTTTTTGGGAACCTGGGTGCAGATCAAAAATGGGAAAAATCATGTTCTGGAACGTTCCCGTCTAGAGTTGTTAGGCTATCTACGAGCCTCTCTAGATAGCAATGATGTCATTTTCAGTGGATAAAAAACTCTCCCCAACCACCCGCTCGTCAATCCCCCCCTCCCCGCAGGGATGTCACCTGATCCGGCGTGCAAACCCGGTGTCATCATTCTTGGGACGAAGGGAAAGGGGAACCGCAGCTAAATCAGTCATCTTGATATCCCACATTTCTCTGTGGTCGGAGGAGGTGGTGTACGACACGTTGTTTACACAAGCACTCCATGTGCCAGAGGTGTGGTGGTGGTGGTGGATAGGTCCTTGTGTGTGTGTGTGTGTGTGTGTGTGTGCGTGAGAGAGGGGGTCTAGGCTTTGGGGCTCCCATGCAAGCCGCCGCCATCTGCACAGCATTATCCTCAGCTGCTGCGCCAAGCCGCACTGACCTTCTCCGCAGAACCGCGTTGTTATGTGTTCGGTCCGGTTCCGTCAAAATAACACCTGATAACATGACTTCAGAGCTTCTGTGCTTATGGTCCTACAGCGCTTTCTTCAAGTATAAGTGCACACTGGTATACAAGTATACAAATATAATCATTAAAAGTTTATATAATAATAATATTAATAATAAGTAGATAATTTCCAATGCTATGTATCCAGGTACAGATAGGGGTGTGGCTTATTTTAGGGATGAAACGAATGGGGGCGTGGCTTATTTCAGGGTTGTAAAAATGTAAACAAACGCCAGAAACACTTATTATATAGCAATGTAGGTTTAAAAAAAATAATAATATGATTATAATATATCTCGGAATCGCGTCAGGGTTCCTGTACGTTACTCTGCATGTCTGATATTCTTCTATGGATTCCGGTACCGTCGTTATTTTATATTACGCCCTCATTTTATGAATTTGTACTATTGTTTGTCCTTTTTATTAGCAGTTAGATCACTGTAGCATATCGTTTAGTACATCTGCATTATCCTACAGTGTTTCCTAGATGCAGACCCCATCATGGTTTGTACTGTAGGTTCCTCTAGATAACATGAGGTCAAATGACAAAGCGTGGAAATTAGGGCTGGGTGATATATCGATATAATACCAATATTGTGAAAATGATTATGCGATACACTTTTCGGAGATATCGTTGGTACGGTGATGACCTTTTTAAAACGTTTTTACTCATTACAGATTCAATTGCACTGAACGGATGCCGCAGATCTGACGCGACTTCAGTTTCTTTCAACAACGAAAGCTCGAAGTGTGATTTCCTCACACGGTCAATGTCAGGATTTAATCAAGCTCTGGAAAGTCCGTACAGAACAGAAAAGCGTTTGCTCTCTTGTCGAGAGATTACGAGTTGGTGCACAGGCCAGTCGAAGAGAGCGAAATTAGCCGTGCTGTCTGGGTAGGAGGGACTTTTGCCTGTCAGTCATTGTGACACTAGCCAATCGTAGGCATCTGTGAGTTTATGTATGTAGAAGAGGGCAGATAGCACTTTTACAAGTGTGTAACAACTCCGCGTGAAGCTGCAGCTAGGGAAAAACGTGGTGTTTGGCTTCACGTCTGATGGGGGAAGGACGTGTTAAGCTTCACCCTCGTCAGTTGGGAGCGGATGTAGAATAACGTCGAGCTGGCTGGTAGGAGCGAATTGGCAGGTGTTCGAGTTGGGATAAAATGGGTTAGAAAAGAGTTTTATCTTTACACTTATGGTTGAGATACCTGCATAAAAAACCCGCACATTTGAGTTCAGGAAAGTTTTCTCAGATTGCAGTGATGCTGTAATCTACTGAGTGCTCAGTACTTAAATAAGTCGCAGCAGAGTATTGATGCGCCGGGCCTTGTCTCTCTCACAGTAGGTTTGGTACTAAGTGTGCCCGCTGTGGACGCCAGATCTACGCCAGCGACTGGGTGAGGCGAGCTCGCGGTAACGCTTACCACCTGGCCTGCTTCGCTTGCTTCTCCTGCAAACGGCAGCTTTCCACCGGAGAGGAGTTCGGCCTGGTTGAGGAGAAGGTGCTGTGCAGGATCCACTACGACACCATGGTGGAGAACCTGAAGCGGGCTGCTGAGAGCGGTGCGTGTCTGGAATACTCTATAGTGACGTTACTCCTATGTGCTTTCTGTGTAGCTCCCTGTACCTGAGAGTCATGCTGTTGTCTCCTCTCTCTGTACAGGAAGTGGCCTGACGCTGGAAGGAGCCGTGCCGTCGGAACAGGACAGCCAGCCCAAACCGGCTAAACGTGCTCGCACGTCCTTCACCGCTGAGCAGCTGCAGGTAAGAAACCATGACTCTGACGACACGAGGAGCTTTTATTGCTTAACGAGTGAGTCGTGTTCGTTTTTGTGTTTGTAATTGTTTTGTGACGCTCCGTGCGCAGGTGATGCAGGCTCAGTTCGCGCAGGATAACAACCCTGACGCTCAGACGCTGCAGAAGCTTGCAGACATGACGGGACTGAGCAGACGAGTCATACAGGTGAGAGATGCTAAAATGAGATCTCTCTTACTCTGTCACTTTTATCGTTTCGTTTATTCTGTTATGCTCGGAATGGGTCGTCTCATAGGTTAACGAATAAAACGTTGCGTATAAGAGGAATAAAACGCTGTTATAGGGAAATGGAATGGTAACAGGAACTCTGCTTCATCACACCTCGCTGGTGTTGATCATTGCGCTTTAACAGCATGTTATGGAGTGTTCTTATTAGTAGGAGTAGGAGCTGAGATAGCTCTAACTCCTGTCCTGTTTTTGTTTGCAGGTTTGGTTTCAGAACTGTCGAGCGAGACACAAAAAGCACACGCCGCAGCACGGCGGCCCTCCTCAGGCCCACCCGCAGGCACGCATGCCCCCGTCGTTGCCTGACGAGCTGCATTACTCGCCCTTTGGCAGCCCGGAGAGAGCGCGCATGGTGGCGCTGCGCGGCTACATCGACAGTGAGTGATGCAATCCTGTAACATGAATAGAACCACAAGCATAGAATTTATGCGTGTGTGCGTGTGTGTGTGTGTTTGTGTATTAATCCGCCATTTTTTACGTCTGCAGGTCATCCGTTCTCGGTGCTGACCACACAGAGTCTCCCTCACCAGGCAATGTCTCTGCCGCAGCTGCCCCTCAGCCGCTAACGACCCCGCCACATTGACCCCGACCCCTCAACCCTGACCTCCCGCTCCTGACCTTACTTCCGTCCGTCCACTCTTCAGAGGTCGCCTCCGGCTGAAGGACAGGGTCACCGTCCCCGCGTGCTCTTGACCTCCGACCTCGCCAGGAGAGGAGGGGAGGCGGGGGTGTTTCCTCCTGCCTTTCAGTGGACAGGATTTTCCTCACCTGCAGGCGAGTCTCACACACCTGTGAGCCGTTAGCGTCGGCCCGGAACCTCATTAACAAGAACCGGGACCAAGATTTGGACCTCGAATGCACGCACTGAAGAGCGGATAGTTTGACCGCTCGAAACATTCCTGGTTCGTACTGCAGGATTAAAACACGGTAAAGACGTGAGACCCACGCAGCGAGATGTGGGACGTAGTGGGAAGTTTCCGTCTCTCGCTCTGAGCAAAAAAAAAATTGAGAAAAACAAAAACAATAACAAAAATAAAATAAATAAATAAAACCGATCAGTGGTGATTTGTGGAGTATGGCGCTGGATCTGTGCGTTTGTTCCCAAGTGTTTACATGGATCTATAGCACAGACTGAACGTGCCATCTCTCTCTCTCTCACTCTCTCTCTCTCCATCACTCTCTCACACCCCCCCCTCTCTCTCTCTCTCTCACTCTCTCACACCCCCTCTCTCTGTCTCTCTCTCTTACACACACCCTCTTTCTCTCACAATCTCTCTATCTCTCTCTCACCCTCTCTCACCCTTTCTCTATCTCTCTCTCTCACACACCCTCTCTCTCTCTCTCTCTCACCCTCTCTCTCTCTCTCTCTCTCTCTCTCACACCCCCCCTCTCTCTCTCTCTCACACCCCCCCTCTCTCTCTCTCTCTCACACCCTCTCTCTTTCTCTCTCTCTCACTCTCTCTCACACTCTCTCTCTCTCTCTCACACCCTCTCTCTCTCTCTATCTCTCTCTCTCTCTGTCTCTCTCTTTCTCTCTCTCTCTCACACACACACACTCTCTCTCACACCCTCTCTATCTCTCTCTCACTCTGTCTCTAACTCTCTCTCACTTTCTCTCTCTCACTCACTCTTTCTCTCTCTCTCTCTCTCTCTCTCACCCACACACTCTCTCTCTCTCTCTCTCTCTCTCACCCTCTCTATCTCTCTCACTCTCTCTCACTTTCTCTCTCTCTCACACACTCTCTCTCTCTCTCTCTCACTCTGACTCCTTCGGATGGATTTATCAGCAAAAAGCCACTTTCATCGCCTGCTAACATCTGCGTCTCTGCTCCGTCAGGCCTACAGAAACCCACAGAGCCTGAGTACTGCCCGGAGACGGCAGCTGAGCTGAACAGCTTCACAAGACACACATCTCGTATCACAGTTCTGACCGAGGACGGACGATACCATGTGGAGGGGAAATATCTCAATACTTGAAGACGCTTTTCAGAGTAAACAAAGATGCATCATCACACTTAGAGGTTGAAGTGAACTGCAGTGCCACCGGATGGAAAAACTAGTCGGATTATTTAAAAAAAAATGGTATTAAATTGGTATAGAATAGCAATCTTACTTGTTACAGTAATACTGGAGTCAGTCAGTGTTATAAAGTCACAATACGCACAATATCTAAGCAGAAGAAGAAAAAAACAACAACCCATACTACCCTGAGTTCAACATGCTTTGGCTTTTTTTCTTTATTTCTTTATGATCAAATTCTCAATGTTTAACCCAGAGAGTAGGAAGATATGAACCGAGTGTGTGTGTGTGTGTGTGTGTGTGTTTCTGTGTTTTTTCCCTGATTCTGTGTCTGCCATGTTAGCTTGTGCCTCGGTTCCTGCGGTGTAAAAGCGAGCGCGCGTGGCTCGGCCCGGACTCTGACGTGGCGTGGGAATGATTTGCTCTCGCTGTCACTAAACTGTATATTTGTATTGCGGCGTTCGCTTGTGTGTTCTGAGCTCGGTCGTGGGGGAGGATGAGGATGAGGATGAGGATGAAGATGAAGCCTCGACGTTCTTGTATTTATTGAAACTGATATTAGCCTGTAAAGCACTTTTTTCCCTTGTCCCGTTGTCTGTTTTGTAAAATTGAAATAAATGAAATGAATAAATGACGTGGCCTTCGAGTGTTCCTTGAGCGCGAGCGGTATCCGTACGGAGTGCAGAGACGGACGATCCGGAGCTCATCAGGGTCTCAGCTCAATTCAAAACAGCGTCGCGCGCTCGGTGGAGGGACACAAACTAACAACAAGAGCTGAATATGTGTTTAACAGTCAGTCATGTGAGAATGTACTGCCGAATACTAACGGGAAAACATCGAGTGGATCTTTCCGTACTGTATTATTTAGTTCTCTGTGTGTGTGTGTGTGTGTGTGTGTGTGTGTGTGTGTGTGTACGGCGTAAATCAGGAAGCAATCACAGGCCGATGGTGGAGCTGCCAGGCCCTTCACGGGTCAGCGTGTGCAGTAATGACTCACTCACTGATTCCAGCACCATCACACACAGGAAGTCACTGTCAGGCTGCATCACGGGGCTGATCTCCTGTCCCGGGTACTGTTTCAAAACACACACACACACACACACACACACACACACACACACACACACACACACACACACACACTTATTCCTCTGGAGCTGCTCTCTACGTGTGCATGATAATCTTTCTATCCATCACTCTATACACTGTCCGTGTTGATATGCTTGTGTAACGTTCACGGAAGGAGTCTCCAGTGTCAGCGCTTTGGAACAATCAGAGGTTCAAGCTGCGACTTTCTTCAGGACAGAGGAGTTTACACAGCGGCTCTTGATTGAGAACATTACACGGATTCTGTTTTTTAAACGTTCCACGTGTTCCTCTATAAACGCCGTTTATAACAGGAACAAAACACAGCCAGGTTCTGAGCTCGGCTTTGTGCCAGGCTCGGATTCTGACCCTATAGCAGCACACCAGCACCGAGTCTTGCTTTATCCTTCACCTAATTACATATTCAAGGACACAGAGTACTATATATATATATATATGTAGCTCATTTACAGAGAGTCTAAAAGTTTGTACACCCTTGTAAAAGAAGAAGAAGAAATGGAACAGCAGAGACACGTGTTTATTTTCAGAGACGATCCTTCACAAATTGTGTCATTTGAGATCATTATAGTGATCCATTGTTTTTAAAGCTTGCCTCCTTAAATTGCATCCAAGCTTTTAGATCCTTTGAAATATCTGTACCTGAAGACACAATGACTCACGGTAAGATTTATTACTGAACTAAACAACAACAACAAACACACGAGGGGGTGCAAACTTTTGTACTCCAGATTTAACCATATCAGATAACCAGGCCACATCGATATCCACGTAATATTAGTTTTCTTTATAAACCACTAAGTGTTAAGATGATTTATTTATTATTATTTAACTGGAGCACTTTTTAATAGTTCACGACTTAGGGTCAAGGGGACTCTTATTTTATATCCACCATTTTTATATCGGCATGTGATTTATCATCGCACTCTCCGGTGTGACCCAGACGAGGACGGGTTCCGTTTTGAATATTATTATCATTATTCTTACTATAATTATTATTATTATCATCATCATCATCATAATAATAATGATAATAATAACGATGATGATGATGATGATGATAATAATAATAATCATCATCATCATCGTTATTATTATCATTGTTATTATTATTATCATCATTATTATTATTATTATTCTTACTATAATTATTATTATTATTATTAATATTATCATTATTATTATCATCATCATTATTATTATTATTATTATTATTATTATTCTTACTATAATTATTATTATTATCATTATTCTTACTATAATTATTATTATTTTCATCATCATTATTATCATTATTATTATTATTATTATTATTTCCTTTCATTACCACATGGATCTGCAATTTTCTCCCTGAGGTACAGCTCAGCCTGGAGCACTCACACACACACACACACACACACACACACACACACGCACACACACACACACACACATAAATGTGTCTTGTAAGGATTTTCTGTTAACATTTTGGGTGTACTTTTTTATTAAAAGCTGCAGTGTTTTTAAACATCATTGTCCCCACGAGGTTAATGTCCGATATTCCTGTCATTGTAGGACCTCACAAAAACATTAAAACACACACACACACACACACGTTTCATCATTTAACCCATGGGTTCTCGAACTTATTGCATCTTCTAGTTTAAATAATAATAATAATAATAATAATAATAATAATAATAATAATAATAATAACAATCACACCAGATTTATTTTATAAAGAGAATCCAATCATCCAGAGTTTACGCATGATCTTATTTCATTATTGCACTATTACAGATGTTTTCTTTCTTGACTTTCCTCCACTTACTAAAACATCAACACGTTATGCTGGAACATAAACAGCTGGATTAAGTTGTATTTTTTTATTTTTTTTTTAAATGTCATACTGTTTTTAAATAAAAAGTTTTGAGTATTTTTGAAAGAGGCAGTCGGATCTGATCGTGGTTTATTTTGATCTCCACCATCGTATCGCCATTAAAAATCAAACCGATAAAACGTAGATCCAGAAAGTGGGTCGGGTTTCGCCGGGACTCCACTTTCAAACCCACAGACTCGGAAAAGATTTTAACCCCCCCCCCCCATATATAACAGACCATAAACACAGCAGTTTCGTCTCCAGCTCCTTGTTATACTGCAAAGGCTCCTACATTCCAGACAATCCAGCATATTTATTCAAACGTACATTAAAGGTAAGTTCTATCATACAAACTTGGTTGTGTACCTGGGACTACACCCAACAAACTCATCCCAGCCCTTCCGGCATGTCCGTGTGATCCACTCGTGCTCGTGATCATCTGCAAAAGCAAATCAGTTTCACATCACAAACTTACAGTCGTATACAAAGTTATCATGTTACAGTAGCCCAGGTGTGTCAGTACAACCCATTCAGGGTTATCGTTATCGTTTCCATAGTAACAGCTCGATACCAGAGTTCCAAGTTTTCAGTAAGGTGAGGAAATCTTTATTCGACGTGTACGGAAGGAGTCTCCAGGCTTTGTAAAGCTGTACGTTTTTACGAAGGTTTTCCGACATCTTCGGGACATCCATCCATCCATCTTCAACCGTTTACTCCTTTTCAGGGTCACGGCGGAACCTGGAGTCTATGCCAGGGAGCATGGGGCACAAGGCGGGGTTACACCCTGGACAGAGTGCCAGTCCATCACAGGGCACAATCACATATACACTCACACACACATTCATACACTACGGACACTTTAGACACGCCCATCAGACTACCATGCATGTGTTTGGACTGGGGGAGGAAACCGGAGAACCCGGAGGAAACCCCCGACACACGGAGAGAACATGCAAACTCCGCCCACACATGGCCCTGGCGGGACTCGAACCCCGGACCCAGTGGAGTTTAAATCTCTTACGTGATGGAACACGCTTCTATGACGTCAGCGAGAACGGGATCTCACTCGTCTCGTCGATGTTCCGAACGTGAAATGTAACTATAAACGGATAAAACTAAGGCGTGATGTTTGTTTATCGATTTAAAAGGGTAGGAGAGGAATCAAGCACGTCGTGGCGTTCTGCTACGGGAAAATAAAATAATCAGCTCGACGTGTATAACAACAGCACGGCCCTTTGTGCTTTATTCCTTACAGCATTTACATATCCGACGTGATTGGTTGATGCAATCTAGTGACATCATAATCGGCTTTAATGCATCATTAGTGAGAAAGAAAGTCTCAGTTATTGATGTTTGATCTGTTTAGATGGAAATACCGGATAATGCAGGAAAGTCTATTTGTTTATGCTTTGTGTTATTCGTAAAGTTTGTATGAAAGTACAACACGGGCTTATTCGTGTAAAGCGTAAAGCACAGGAGATGTAAATAAATATTTAGACTTTCACCTAGAGAGAGAGTGTTAGTGATGCAGGTCCTGGTCAGGAATTATAACTCAGTCTGGTTAAAAAAAAAAAAAAAAAAAAAAAAAACCCCAAAACAAAACAGGCCATGTGTCAATCTCATCATTCACGCGCAGTTAAGGCAATTTCCATTTTTTAAGCGAAGGATTAAGAGCTCCATTATGAAAATACGCTCTTCACGAGCCACTCGAGGCAACAATCAATCGCTTGCTTTTCTGCCAGAGATGATTCCACGGGTGGGAAACAGTGGCGCTGCTGCGGGCTTTCTCTCTCTCTCTCTCCTCCTCCTCTTTCTCTTTAAATAGAGGAGGGGGAAAAAGTGAAAGGAGTTGCTAATTGCGGCGCGAGAGGTGGCCGCCGATGCCGGAGCTGAATCGCGCTCGCGCAGCTGCACGCACTTGAGCGCCACACCCCCACCCTAACACCCCCATCCCTTTCTCCCTCCCTCCCTCACTCACTCAACTCAGAAACCCAGCAAAAAAAAAAAAAAAACCGGAGCGCACCGGGCCCCATTGTGGAGCGCACAGGGTCTCGAGCCCTCCTCTGATTGTCCGTAATTGCGCGCGATGGCCCCTAAAAACGGCCTCTCCAACGCGCCCCGCGCGCCACTTCTACCTGCCTATAGGCCTCCGTGATGCTTGTGTGGTGAGCCGCCAGCCCGCGCGCGCGCAAACGCCGCGTCATTTCATTACTATTTTAACGCAATTAATAGGCTCGCGCGCGGATGAATGTGCGCCGGGGGTCGCGCCGCAATTACACCCCGGCGCTCGAGCGCGCCTGTATGCGTTAATGGGTCCAGAAATTTGCGCATTTTCATATTTGCGGCCAAATTGCCCTCTTGAGGCTGATCGCTTCCCAGGCGTTTACCGACGCGCTGTAATTCACAGGCTAATCTGGCTCTGTTTCTGAGCACAGGTGGCCTCGCGCGCCTCACGTTCAAGCCGAAAACGAGCCCCGGATGGACTTTACGGTTGTTCAGTTGTTGGGTTTTTTTTTTTCTTCTTCTTCCTCTTCTTCTATCCGCTGTATTTAACAGCTCGTAAATAGTCACCTGGTGACCTTAATTTCAATACCAATAGCGCTTTGTGAAAGGGGAGGAGTTAACACGCGCCGTGTTTCTACCTTAAAGAAAGGACGAATGCAGAGGAACACATTCAGCGCGTGCTGCAGAGGAACACATTCAGCGCGTGCTGCAGACGCGTTAGTGCACAGCTTCCCAGCAGAAAGACATCATCAATGTAGCACGTGAACTCCACGCGAGAGCAGTCACGTGCTTGTTAGACACGACTTGTCACGTGTGTGTATTTTTATTGTCATTTATTTTCATGTTTATTTTCCCACAAGTGGTTTAATAATCACACACACACACACACACACACACACATTCCACATGACGTCAAACGTGTGTACTTACGAATTCACACGTGCAGTTTGCAGGGTATGAAATAGTGAAACGCATCGTGTTCACGTGTTTCGATCGAATATTGCTCACGTG
>JAFFST010051912.1:103904-125232 GCA_022414735.1 Noturus placidus
TATATATATATATATATATATATATATATATATATATATATATATATATATATATACTAACTAAAGCGAAGGAAGTACTTTTGAAAGATGAATACAATTGAATTGCAGATATAGATTTATTTTTTAAATAATTTAAAAACATCAATTGTTTAGTTTTTTGCGCCAATTTCTAGTTGCAAAATTGTAACTAGATTTTGCCAATTTTGCTTTATTGCATAATTGTTTATCAGCACAATCTTATCAGCCAATCATGTGGCAGCAGCACAAGGCATAAAATCATACAGATACAGTTCAAGCGCTTCAGTTACATGAAGGAAGAATGAAGAAAGCGTGACCTGTGTGACTGTATCCGTGGCATGGTTGTTTGTACCAGATGGGCTGGTTTGAGTATTCCAGAAACTGATCTCCTGGGATTTCCACACACCACACTCTGTGGCATTTACACAGAACGGTGCGAAAATCATTGACTGAGTGACCGTTGTGTAGATGGAAACACCTTGTTGTTATGGAAAATGACCGCACTGGTTCAAGCTGCCTTCAAGGAAGGATTTAGTAACTCTAGGTGTAATCACTCTTTACATCCGTGGTGAGCAGAAAAGCATCTCAACATGCACAACACATTTGAACCTCTGAGGCAGATGAACTACAACAGCAGAAGAGCCGAAGAGATCGGGTTCCATCCTGTCAGCCAAGAACAGGAATCCGAGGCTTTCATGAGCACAGACTCGCCAAACTGGACAGCTGGAGATCAGGGCGAAAATTCTTTTTCCATGTATCAAATTCATTAGATATAATTCAAAGTTAATCAAAAAGAAAGTAATCCGAAGCAAACAGATTTACAATTTAACTTCGCACATTATTTGTAGTTGTTTTTGTTTTCTAGTGTGGATATAAAGACACAGAACGCTCCTGTTGTATTATAGTGAGAAAACATCATTAAAAGTTGCGATGTGTGTGTTGCGCCTCGCCCAGGCGGTCCTCAGCCGTGGCGCTGTGACATTATCATGACGCGTGACCAAACCCCGTAATTACGTTTCAAGTCTTCATTGTCTGGTGGCCGTGTGTACATCCTGAGAGCTTTGCGCCCTGCTCGATTATGTGTAGGAAGTGGTCTGCTTCGTCTCAGTCTGGCTAATGGCAGGCGCTCGGCTCTAATAACACAGCGACGCCTCTACACCGTGACTGGTGTCTGTCATTAAAACACAAAACAGCTTCAAAACAGGGGGGACGTGTACAGATCTAACCGCTGGCTGAGGAGGGTGGAATAAACCATTCTGTCCACAGTGTAAACAAGCGGGACTAAGCGTAAACAGAGCGGAAAGGGACCTGCGTGAGCCGAGAGAAGGGAACTCAATAGAGCCATGGAGTTAATTATTAACTGGCGTACGATCAAAACCGGTTAATATGCAGCTCAAGAAGTTCTCATTGGGTTTAGCGGTGATGTATATGGAAAAAATATGGGGTTGTGATCCCAGTATCTTTTGAGCATCTTCGGAGCCCGCAGGTTTGCGGACACCAGGAATGCAATTTTGTGAAATATTTAGCGAAAAAGAACCCGAGTCTGCACAGCATCTGAAAAAAGCTTCCCAGCCGGCTGGTCTTCGAAACCTGCGTAAACACCAGGCACTTGGCAAATTAAATAAGGGCCCATCTATGATGCAGGCTTACACGGTAAAAGAAATTGGTGTATCTGTCATTGATTTGGAAAAAATCCTCTCTCTCTAAGGGCTCTCGCTGAACCCTTTCTGCTTGGCTGCAAAGACGTGATCGCAATCCATTTTATAAAAACGTTAGACTCGTATTCGACTGCCATCATTTTTGACATGCCCTCTATTTGTATACTGTTTAATAGTAGACTAAGTATAAGTTTAAAGTACCAAACTGAAGATAATCCATTACACACGGACATCCATTACATAGTGTGTAAGGCGGAATGTCTTCAACAGGGGGTCCGCGACCCCTAGGGGGTCCGCGGAGGTACTGCATGGGGGTCGTGAAAGTTTTGGTACCAGTTTGATATAACACTATTTCATACAAATATATATATATAATTAGGGGACCCGCTCCATCTCACCATCAGTTTGGGGTTCCTTGGCCTGGAAAACGTCGAAGACCCCTGGTGTAAGGAGTACGGAGGGTCTGAGCACGCCCACCCCTTTCACAAGACCCTGGATCAATCCCTCTTGGATTTTGCGATCACAGAAATGAAACAAAATCAGGCAAACTCCGCTTAATTCAGAGACGCGTGCAATTTTTCAAAACCACAGGTTTGGGCCGGGGACGCGTCATGTGACTTCTCATGACAACGAGCATTCAGACAAAACCCTCTTAGATTCACATGTGGCGATCACACGTACAGCTAAAAATTCCCATTTACCAACAAACATCACTCAAAAGACCGTTCAAAACTATTTTGTGCGATTATGATTTTGCCAATTCAGGTACAGCCCCAATTCTGAAACAGTCGGGACAGTACGGAAAACATGAATAAAAACAAAGGATTGATGTCGGCGGCTGTGTCTCAGTCGGTAGAGCAGGTTGTCCACTAATCCACTAATCGTAGGGTTGGTGGTTGGAATCCCGGCCCGGGTGATCCCATGCCGAAGTGTCCTTGGGCAAGACACTGAACCCTAAGTTGCCCCCGATGGCAAGCTAGCACCTTGCATGCAGCTCTGCTACCATTGGTGTGTGAGTGTGTCTCATTTGTAAGTCGCTTTGGATAAAAGCGTCTGCTAAATGAATAAATGTCAATGTACTATGACTTGTGCAACTGTTTTTGGATATTTTCAAAAATAACTGAACTTCCCAAAGTAAAAAGCCGCAGTAAAATCAAGCTTTTTGGGCTGCAACGCTCACGGAAAAATCCTGAGTAGTCCTGTAAGGACCGCACACTCGGATATAATAGCATTAAAAACCTGTTCTGAGACGTAGAGAGTAAATGCACAAGGATGTACAACGTTGTAAATACTGTTTTCTTCGCTGCACACGTGTGTTCGTGCAGGCAGATTAAGGGGAACTGTGCCGAGTCGTTCACAGAGTACTGGACCTGTCTGGACTATTCGAACCTGGCTGAGCTCCGTCACTGCCGTAAGCAGCAGAAGGAGTTTGATAACTGTGTGTTGGAGAAGCTCGGCTGGGAGAGACCAGAACTGGGAAACCTGTCCAAGGTCAGACACTTACACACACACACACACACGGAGATCTCTTTTCTTCCACCATTAACCGTCTCCACATCGCTAAAACCCCGTTTCCACCTGTTGCTAATTGCCTGGTTAAACAGGAGTCTTTCTGGGTTAAAGTTCAAATCAAACGCAACACTCCGTGTCCCGCTGTTTTCAGAAAATGATCAAAGACGGCGTGTTGCGATGAAGCGGACTCACTTGTACCGCTGTGAGGTCGATTATTTTCCTCCAACAGCATGTTTTAGGAAAGCGTAAACTCCTTTGTCCTGAAGATCCTGTTACAGCTCATGTTACCCCAGACACCAGAGACTCCCTGTCGATGAGTTGTTGCTATAGAAACGAATTCGATCAAGCGTGTTAAAATTAACCTGTGATGTCCATGTGCTGAATCAAAGCATTTTATCCTTAAATATAAAATAAACACTCAGAGTTGAAGGATATTAAGTTTTTTTTTTTGCATTCTGGAATAAGGACCAGATCATGAAGTTATCTAAAGCTATACATGAGATCTGAACATGAGAGATGTGTCATTCTCTTTCCTCATTACACCCTCTCTCTCTCTCTCTCTCTCTCTCTCTCTCCGTGTCGTGTCAGGTGACCAAGGTGGCAACCTCTCGGCCTCTTCCCGAGAACCCGTACCACTCGAGAGTGAGACCTGAGGCCAACCCTGTGATCGACGCCCCGCTCGAGCCCGCCAAGCACGGCAGCCGCTTGTTTTTCTGGAACTGGTGAAGAGAGACGTTTTCATATTTTTCCCATCGAACCTTCCGACGCTCCTCTCAGACATTTCCAGAACCCGACAGACTGACCGTAGCAGACCCGGTGTTTCACCCACAGCATCCGTCTGCTATCCTACGTGTAGAAAGAATAAATAAACACAGTCATTCATGTGTTGTGGATTAAATAAGTTTCATTCACACTGGACTTGTGCTTTTATTCTGTGTCTCGTTATCCAGGAAAACATCTTTACCATAGATGTGTGTGTGTGTGTGTGTGTGGATAGATAGATAGATAGATCTGAATGTATATTTTTCACTTTTTTCTTTTTACACAGAAATGTCATTAATATACTATAGCTGGTTTTATTTATTTATATATATAAATAAAAACAGCTATTGTGTGTGTATGTATGTATGTATATATATATATATATATATTTATTTATATATATATTTATCTATCTATATACATTTTTATTTATATATATATACACATATTTATATATAAATAAAAATGTATATATTTAAATATATATATAAAAATGTGTGTATATAAATGTATATAAATAAATAATAAAAATATATATATAAATAAAAATGTATATAAATATATATAAATAAAACAGCTATAGTATATATATACATTTATATATATATCTGTATATAAAATGTGTGTATATATAAATAAATGTATATAAATATGTAGATAAATAAAAATATATATATATAAAAATGTGTGTATATATATATAAATGTGTATATATATATACTATAGCTGTTTTATTTATTTATATATATATTTATATACATGTATATTTTTTACTATTTATATATTTATATATATATATATATATATATATATAAACTGCTTTTATAGAGCGACTGTCCTCCATTTTTTGTTCGATGGCTTATTAATAACTGGGTTATACTTGTGTGGGTGCAGGCTACAGATATTAAGCATATATAATACGTTCATAAGCAGTGCTTAACACCTTGATCAAGCAATTCTGGAGAAGTTAGAACATCTGGAAGGAGAAGAACATTATTATTATGATGATTATTATGAATGCTTGATTGTTGATGCTTCGTATTGGGTTTTAAGGACAATACACGAACAGTGTGCTCACGGCGCTGTGGAATTCTGGATTCTAGCGCAGGTTTATATTCACGCGATCGTTCTAATACGTTACGGTTTCTATAGTAACCACTCAATCACTGGGATTTGTACAGCGGACTCTCCACATATACAGATTTTTTAAATCGTTGACATGGTAACGTTTTCTGTGAGGAGAAATCAAATGTTTACGTAGTATTAATGGAAGGAGTCTTCAGTGTCGGCGCTTTCTAACGGCGTCTTCCGGACAGCGGAGTTTGTGCTTTATTTTCATTTCTTTATTAACTAAAAGAGATGCTGGTGAGGGAACGGCTGTTTGTAGCTACTATAACGTAAGTGAGAACAGGAACTAACTGGACTAAAATACTTGAAATGGAGCTAGGAATGGATCAAACGGACGATGTGCCATTGTTTAATACATTTTTCAAAAATTGGAATCATTTGCAAATTGCTGAGGTGTAAGACGAAGAAAACAACTGTGAACGTACAGTTTATAATCCAAACAGAGACCTTGCCTCATTCCAGTCTATATATTTATTTATTTATTTATTTCATTATAGTGATTTGTCAGGAGGGGTGCACGGTGGCTTAGTGGTTAGCACGTCCGCCTCACACCTCCACCGCCAGGGCCATGTGTGTGCGGAGTTTGCATGTTCTCCCCGTGTGTCGGGGGTTTCCTCCGGGTTCTCCGGTTTCCTCCCCCAGTCCAAACACATGCATGGTAGGTTGATGGGCGTGTCTAAAGTGTCCGTAGTGTATGAATGGGTGTGTGTGAGTGTGTATGTGATTGTGTCCTGTGATGGACTGGCACCCTGTCCAGGGTGTACCCCGCCTCGTGCCCGATGCTCCCTGGGATAGACTCCAGTTCCCCGTGACCCTGAAAAGGAGTAAGTGGTTGAGGATGGATGGATTTCTCAGGATCACATGATCAGCTTTAGTTGTTTTTTTTTTTTTGGCAGATTTAAGAAAAAGGATATATTTATTATCTAGCATCCATCATGAGGGTTATTCCACAACTAGCCAATTTAAAGAAGCAAGCTGCAGAACTTATTTATCTCGCCATCCTCCATAATCAAAGAATTATTCAGAAGCTGCGACCTCCACATCGTACATCACTAAAAGCTTTTTTTTTATTTTTTTGAGAACTTTTTTTAAAATTTTTTATTATTGGGGTCTCAAGGTAAAAGGAAAACAAATGCTAGTTAGTTAAAAGAACAAGCTGGCTCGTACGTTTTGTCGTATTGGTTAAATAATGAAGAAAGAAAGATACACAAGAAAATCATTGAAGTTTTAAGGACGGAACGAAACAAACAATTTGGGGGGCGGCGATACGATAATGTGTGGTCTCTCTGGGGTTCTGTATGAAACAATGCAGTTAAGAATGACTGCAATCAACCAGACGCACGTGAAAACCTCAAGAACAAAGGACATAATAAGCCTTTATGAAATGATACGTACGGGTGTTTGAGGGCGCGTTTGTCAGAGAATACACCGATTCATTCGGCATTGTGCCTCCAGAGTAAATGGCTGCACTCAGCTACAAATCAAGTGCAAATTTACTCCTTCTACAAGCTCTAAGTACTAGATGTGTGTGTGTGTGTGTGTGTGTGTGTGTGTGTATACGTGTGTGTGTGTGTGTGTGTGTGTGTGAGTGTAAAACCAGACTGAGGCTGTGTAATGTCAGAGACCTCGAGGTTGGAGGTTCGGTCCCTTCGGGCCGAGGCCAATTTCCTCCAGCGCTCGGCTCTGACTTCCTGTTTCGAGCTCGGCAGCAGGAGTGTCTGTGCAACACAACTCCAGTTCAAAGCACGAGAGCAGGAGAGCAGATCTGCAGTGCCCTTCTGTTCAACTGCACCTTTCCAGACCACCGTGGGTCAAGCGGCCCCACAGGCGACGCACGGCTATATGGCCCAATATAAATAAAACTAATGGGCAAAGCTGTTTTTCACCACTCTTGATTAATATATAGAAAATAGGCAAGAACCTCTCTGGCTAGTTTTTTTTTTTTTGTTTTGTTTTAAGAGAGCAGATTGTGGTGGATCAAGTTTCACTGTTAATAGGGATTCAGGGATTCTCCGGCAGCTCTAGAAGGTGAATTAAAGACTAGGAAAAGCTCTTATAATGCATTATAGTGTGTGTGTGAGAGAGAGAGGGAGTGAGAGAGAGAGAGAGAGAGAGAGAGAGAGAGAGAGGGAGTGAGAGAGGGAGAGAGAGGGAGAGAGAGAGAGAGAGAGAGAGGGAGTGTAGAGAGAGAGAGAGAGAGAGAGAGAGGGAGTGTGTGAGAGAGAGAGAGAGAGAGAGAGAGAGAGAGAGAGAGAGAGAGAGAGAGAGAAAGAGAGAGGGAGTGAGAGAGAGAGAGAGAGGGAGAGAGAGAAAGAGAGAGGGAGTGAGAGAGAGAGAGAGGGAGAGAGAGAAAGAGAGAGAGAGAGAGAGACACAGAGAGAGAGAGAGAGGGGAGAGAGAGAGAGAGAGAGAGAGAGAGAGAGAGAGAGAGAGAGAGAGAGAGAAAGAGAGGGAGTGTGTGAGAGAGAGAGAGAGCAAGTTGACTCAACTTCACCTAAACGGACCACATCTGGTCATCTGACATTTTTAATGAAGCACAGCCACTTGTTTTGGACGGTTTTTCTTGCCATTAGAGCACTTTTGGTCCAAAATACACCCGTCATGCTTGAATTCCTAAACCAGATTTCTTTGCAGTTATCAGTAATGTATTTTTGTATTTAATTTAAACATCTGCTTCTGCACATCTGACTCACGTTCTGCTCATGTAGATGCCCCAATATGGACAAAAAAAAAATTTCTGAAAAGCAGTTCAAGTCCAAGTTTCACCCGTGCTTCAGTGTTTGATCTCGCCTGGATACTGTAGATACCATGACTCTTCTTCATAATCTGCTCATGAACATCCTGTAATCGCACTCCGTACAATTAGCCTTGATTTATAATCGCAATATCCAGGTTCCATTTCGAGTCTCGTGTCCTCTCAGGGTGTTTTTCCTCGCCGCTATCGCCTCTGGTTTGTTTATTGTAGATCGAAAACGACATCCAGATTTCTGTAACTCTTCTAGGTGACCTTGTCTATAATTAAAACCGCTGTGCAAATGAAAGTTTTTTTAGGGAAGGACGACTGAAGCTGTATTGTTAGGTTTTCGTAGTTGTCTTCAGGACATACAAATGAGACACACTCACACTCACACACCAATGGTAGCAGAGCTGCATGCAAGGTGCTAGCTTGCCATCAGGGGCAACTTAGGGTTCAGTGTCTTGCCCAAGGACACTTCGGCATGGGATCACCCGGGCCGGGATTCCAACCACCAACCGTACGATTAGTGGATTAGTGGACAACCCGCTCTACCGACTGAGCCACAGCCGTCCCAAAAGACTTTATAGTATGTGGTAGTAACAGTAACGCTGCTTCATCACATCACACATCACCCCATCGTGTTTTCCTCTAACACTTACTCTGTTATTCTTTACACATCTATCACTAGCATAACCAGATATGGTCTACAGCAGGGGTCTTCAACAGGGGGTCCGTAACCCCTAGGGGGTCTGCGGAGGTACTGCATGGGGGTCGCGAAAGTTTTGGTACCAGTTTGATATAACACAATTTCATACAATATATATAATTAGGGGACCCGCTCCATCTCGCCATCAGTTTGGGGGTCCTTGGCCTGGTAAACGTTGAAGACCCCTGCTCTACAGGATACATAGCTGTTAAGACAATTCTAGATATATTTTCATTTTATATGTCTAGCAGCCTAACAATTTAAACTTACAGCATGATGGTGAACTTCCTTTAGGTTATGTTACATAGCCTATATTGTTAGCCTGTATTGTTTGTTCCACAGGTGTCGCCTTGCTCTGATCTGCTCTCCTGTTTATACAAGAAGCTTCTTGTGAAAACTCCTAGAGTTGTTATTGACCCTGATGTGTGTATCTGAATTCCCCCTCTCACTTACATACACACACACACACACACACACACACGTTACATTTCCCCGAATTCCCAAGGTGTGGTGCAGGCTAGCAGCTCGTGCAGGAAGCCGCTGACAGCTCTGGCTGTGACCTCGACCACACCATGACAGCAGGGGTGGAGGGTTTTTTTGGGGGGAGTGAGGTCTGGAGGCTGTGGGCAGGGCCTGAGGGCTCGTGGCAGCCTTTCAGCTCAGACCCTAACACAGGAAAATGGGGTCAGAACCTGACACTGCCGCCCCAGTGCAGGAAGCCAAGTCTGGCAGCGGAAAGAAATACAATACAGTCTCAAAGTCTCAAAAAAGCGCTGCTGAAACACTCAAACACACCGCCTCATTCGCAGAACTATACTGTCAATATTCCTATTGTTCACTCCCACAATCGAGAGCTTTAAGATAAACATATGAACGCAAAACATCTCCTGGACCAGCGCTCAGCCCTGCAGGTCATAAGGTCATGAGTGCTGTATGTATCAGAGACCTCGGTGCAGGAAGAGTGGCGTGTTTATCCCATCCACTGGTACTCCGAGTGGAGGTGCGGCGTGGTCTTTTCACACAAACAAAACCCGAACGTTCCTCAGGGTTCCGTCGCTGCTGAAAGAGAAGCCGCGACTGTTTACCTTCTCACTTCTCCTTCGCTCTGATCCACAGTTTCGAGGGGTGCTTTCATGTTTCCTTTTAAAGCGTCCTCTCATAAGAGCGACTTTGAAATTTCATGCAGGTCGAGCTGGGAACCCTAACCTCCCAGATGGTTCTCCTTGCAACGGAACAATGCACGGGACGTTCCGGGATACGTTCCGCGAAGTCTGATCCATACCATGTGTATAATGAAGCTAGCATTTTTAATGAGATTAGTGTCAGGTGTTTGACAGAAGGGAATGACTGAATCCGCGCATACACACACACACACACACACACACACACACACACACACACACATACACACACACAAAACCACTAAACCACAGATTCCCAGGCAATCAGAAGAATCAAGCTCCAAGTAGAACGAGTGTGAATAAATTGCTCCTAATATTCACAGATCCTGTAAAGTTTTGTAGTGTTTTACAATTAGAATATAATTATCCGCATTGAAAAGCAATATATTTCAAAAAATAATTTAAATGATCTCCCTCCCACACACACAAATATACCCACATTTAAGAATATACTAGAAAATAAAGTGTTATTAAAAAAACATTATATATCATTACTAGCATGCTAGCAATCAAAAGGCTAACATTTATAGATGCAATTAATACATTATATACATAGTAGTAGCCAAGTTCGCTAGCTAACAAGTTATCAAGCATTAAACCTATTAGCCAAGTTTGTTAACAGGCTATAAAAACACCGCTAACACGTAAGCTAACATTATGCTTAGTCATCGTGCTATTGTGTGTAATGTAACCTAAAACCCGTGATTACAAGCTAACAAACAACTTTTATATTGTGTAATTCAAATCGGAAGCCATGTTTGCTAGCTAGCAAGCTACTGTAGCTATCACTAAAACCTGTTTGCTAGCAAGCTATCCATCCATCCATCCATCCATCTTCAATCGCTTACTCCTTTTCAGGGTCACAGGGAACCTGGAGCCTATCCCAGGAGGCATCGGGCACAAGGCGGGGTACACCCTGGACAGGGTGCTAGTCCATCACAGGGCACAATCACATTCACACTCACATTCATACACTACGGACACTTTAGACACGCCAATCAACCTACCATGCTAGCTAATTTTAAATCGGAAGCCATGTTTGCTAGCTAGCAAGCTACTGTAGCTATCACTGAAACCTGTTTGCTAGCAAGCTAGTTAATTTTAAACCAACTATAAAATTCAATTCAATTTTATTTGTATAGCGCTTTTAACAAAGGACATTGTCCCAAAGCAGCTTTACAGAAAAGCTAATTATATATTGTTATTACAACTGCTGTCAAAATTTGTAAGCAAGCTAGCTAAAACATTAACGGTAAATTTTGTTATTACAAATATTAGCCCATACAAGAAGATAGCTAGGTAAAATTATTAGAGTATTAGTATTCGTATTAGAGTGAGACCTAACTAGCAAGTGAAATTGGTAATAACTGAACTGAAATGACAATACAACATTGTTTGCCTCTTAACTCTATGAAGAATTTGAAGGTATTTATTTTATGAAAATTTTTATTTTGAGTGAGATAAATGTTGTTTAGGTGGCTTAGTGGTTCGCACGTTCACCTCACACCTCCAGGGTCTGGGGTTCGAGTCCCTTGCTGGGGTTGTGTGTTTGTGTGTGTGGAGTTTGTATGTTCTCTCCGTGCGTCGGGGGTTTCCTCCGGGTACTCCGGTTTCCTCCCCCAGTCCAATGACATGCATGTTAGACTGATTGGCGTGTCTAAAGTGTCCGTAGTGTATGAATGTGTGTGTGAGTGTGTATGTGATTGTGCCCTGTGATGGACTGGCACTCTGTCCAGGGTGTAACCCTGCCTTGTGCCCCATGCTTCCTGGTTCCCCGTGACCCTGATAATGGAGTAAGCGGTAGAAGATGGATGGATGGATAAATGTTGTTTATGTGTTAGCTAGCATCGAGGCTCCAGTGCAGAACTGAATTAGCAAACCCTGATGTGGTTGATCAACTACATCTGGGGTAAGTGGAAAATTGTAAATGATCTAAAATGATTTTAAAGTGGCCCTGAAATCAAAATAGTTGATTCAGAGCTTTCTGTACTTTCCTCATAGTGTTATGGACACCAAAGCAATATTATATCCAGGAAAACATGTTTTTAAAAAAATTAGTTTTGGCTGAATTTGACGGGGAAATAATTTTTAAAAATTTGACGACTCATCCTGTACTAGTCTTGTGTTCGTCCAATTAAATGCTCTCATGAGTGTATAAGTCCCACCCCAAGGGGCGTGTCTTGATCTACAGTAGCAGTATACAGTAGCAGTAAACATGGTTTATTGATATGCTTTTTACTGTTTGATCAAACATTTTTACATTTAGAAAGAGTGTAGAGTGTGTGTGGTTATATGACTTTTCGGAGTGTTTTACCAACTAGTGAATGTTATATGCCGGAATGTCGGCCATATTCCCCATATTTACACTGTTCTGCAATGTCGAGCATCTGGCAGCTGATGGCTACTACTGTAAAGCTCTTTTGTGCTCGTGGAGGTGCGTGAAAGGTTCGCTCTATGGCCGGTATGTTTTGGAGTGAAGTGTTAACGCCGGGGCGTCGAGAGCAGCGCTCTGAAGCACCTGAGTGACTCTGAGTGGTGTGATCTTGGCGCTTGCTGGGGAACATGGTACCGCATGTATGCGTAATGTGTCCAAGCTTGCCGAATGTTTGTGTTCTTTGGATGTGGATCCAGAAAACGCTTTGTCCTACTTTTCAAATATCATTTGTAAAAATTGCAAAACTGAACTGAAAAAAAAAAGAAGCCGCACCAGCAGTCTGAGCAAACCGCCGTGCGCTCGTGTGTTATGACATGAGCCGTCTAAACAGTGTGTGAGCGACTGTGGGGGTCGTCATGCCACTGAATATGTGCTGACGGATCCCCAAGCCTTAACGCATGCACTAACTCTGAGGTCATTTCGCAATATTACAGACATTGACGTAACATTAAAGACATTGATGTACCGTTTATCACAAATGCAGTCCATCAGGCAAGACGTGTTTGGTGCTTACAATGCTAATGTGGCTAATCTATTAAAACCAATGGCTAATTTTCTTAGCAAGTGAGCTAACATTATAAAAAACATTAAGAACCATTGCCCATGTTTGCTAGGAAGCATGCTAATGTAAAACCGAGCACATTTCGTATTACATGAAGTTGTAAGGTGTACCATTGCCATTGCCACTGTTAAACATTGCTCAGCAACATCATGCTAGCTAGCTAATATGAAGCTAACTATTAGCCTGAGAGCTACAAAGATAATTGTGGATACTGTGGTTAATTATTAAGCGTATCTCATCCAACATTGTTCAATTTGTAACCTACTTGCATTCAAACGTTTGGAAGCGTCGCCTAGTGGGCGTGGTCTGACATTAGCGTACAAATAATTTCACACATTATACAGCATTATCAAGCAACAGAATGTCATCTTTTAAGTGAAACTTTAAGGATCTTTTATTGACTAATTTAAGGTTAAAGTAGAACTTTTAAACTTTAAGATGTGATGCCAAATCACGCTAGAGATCTTTACTCAGCATAATGTACAAGATCCCAATAAAATTGCGTCTAAGTTCTATAACAGACTGTGTGATAATGTGAGATGTGCTTTGAAGATCCTCCAACGATAGATCTACGATTAACGAAAATGACTGTTGGTGCGTTCAAGTCATGTCGGAAAGATCGTATTTACGAGTTGAACGCACATGAACGCCACCACAAAGTCGTAATTACAGGTGGGATTTTCTTTGAGCACAGAGCTTCCAAGTTGGGGGCGTGTCTGTAAAAAAAACATGGTGGACTCTATGGACTCGTCTCAGAAGCTGATTTCAGTTTTTTTCGTTTTTATTTACAATATAACAAGATATAATATATAACGCTAAAGTTTACAGTGGCTTCGTGAATTGATTCAAAATCTAAAAAAGTCAAAGCACACCTGATGCGCATTCTTTGTTCTTCATTTTCTAGAAGCTGAGTTTAAAAACCTTGCTGTGAGAAGGTACACCGCCATCTCGCTCCTACCAAAGTGACATGAGTGCACCTTACGTCGTAATTACGACTTCCCAACCTGTAAATATGAACTTTCCAGGAGGACTTGAACGCACAGAATGCTTACGTCATCAGTCAAAGTGATTCGGAAATCTTGCATAAACAAATATTTTCTTCAAGTGAGCTGGCGGATTTCGTTATTCCAACACTGCAGAACCGTGTTGTCGACTTTCTCAGGTCGCGGTGAAACCAAATCGTCTTTTGTGTGTGTCTGTGACAGCAAAATACCATCCATCCATCTTCAACCGCTTACTCCTTTTCAGGGTCACGGGGGAACCTGGAGTCTATCCCAGGAGACATCAGGCACAAGGCAGGGCACACCCTGGACAGGGTGCCAGTCCATCGCAGGGCACAATCACATACACACTCACACACACATTCATACACTACGGACACTTTAGACACGCCAATCAGCCTACCATGCATGTCTTTGGACTGGGGGAGGAAATCGGAGTACCCGGAGGAAACCCCCGACGCACGGGGAGAACATGCAAACTCCGCACACACATGGCCCCAGCGAGACTCAAACCCTGGACCCTGGAGGTGTGAGGCGAACGTGCTAACCACTAAGCCACCGTGCGCCCACAGCAAAATACGTTCGGAAAAAAAATGATCACAGTGAAAGGCAGAAAAAAAGGGATTTTGATGATCTAAGATGGCCGCCCTCATAAAGAATATTGCAGTATTGAGCTACACGGTGAACGTTCGTTCCTGTTTATAGATTCCATCCATCCATCTTCAACCGCTTACTCCTTTTCAGGGTCACGGGGGAACCTGGAGTCTATCCCAGGGAGCATGGGGCACAAGGCGGGGTACACCCTGGACAGAGTGCCAGTCCATCACAGGGTACAATCACAAACACACCCACACACACATTCATACACTACGGACACTTTAGACACGCCCATCAGCCTACCATGCATGTCTTTGGACTGGGGGAGGAAACCGGAGTACCCGGAGGAAACCCCCGACACACGGGGAGAACATGCAAACTCCACACACACATGACCCCGGCGGGACTCGAACCCCTGGAGGTGTGAGGCGGACGTGCTAACCACTAATCCACCGTGCGCTTAATTGACTCTAAAATCACTGGAGAAGATTTACAGATAAACGAGTTTGGAGAGATCGAGTAAAAAAGATTTTTCACTGTCCTGTATCGCTGCTTTAACGCGAGTCCTCTGTTTGGTTTTGTCCTAAACAGGTTCTATTTTTTTCCCGAAATGTTTGTAAGTTTGTGGCGTGTTTATTTTTCTTAACGCTTGGTGACGTGTTTTGTTGTCTCGCACGCATCTCTGGCTGGACCGGGGCCGGGGCTCGCTTCGTGCCGTACTGTAGATAGATATGTAAACAAACAGAGGGAGTGATTGATTGCTGGTTCGAAGAGGTTGCAGTGAGTGACAGGTCCAGCTGCTGACAGCTGGAAGGGGGGATGTAGATGACGGAGAGAACAGGGGTGTGGGTTTGAAAATGAGGAAAGAGGGTGCACAGCCGGCTCTGTTTGTCTTGGCTCGTACCCAGGCCTTCATTACTCCTCCTGAGATACAGAGCATAGCACTATTTACACGCTCTGCCTTCGGTATTCGTGCGAGCTGCAAATCTGTTTCTCTGCCTTTCTTTCTCTCAGTCGATCTTTTCCTCTGTCTGTCTCATATACAGGGTGTTTGTTGAAATTTTAGCTCTGACAGATCACTTTTGCTTTGCGGAAAAGAAAGAAGGCCAGGCCGTGGCCCTCTGCATGACCTTCGCTTGCCGTCTCTCTACACCTCCTTTCCTCTTTCGTCTTTCCTTTCCTCCAAGGTTTTCAATACACGTCACATTTCTTTCTGTATACATCACCCGTTTTATTCTCACTCACAACTGGGCCTTGAAACACTAAAGTTGTGTGTAAACGATTTCCTAGCCAAAACTGAAGAAAAAAGAAAAATGACACAGCCTGTTTAGCCACGCCTACAAAGCTGCATATAAGGCAAAGCTCATAGATATGTAGGACGCCACAGTTTAGACAGACAGAGTGAAAGTAGAGGAGGAGGAGGACGAGGAGGTGCGTGATGAAGACATTCCTTGCCACTGTGTTCATTTAAGCACAGCGAGTTTAAAAGTGGTTCTGATGCGGATCTCACCGAGCTCAGCATCATGCTGCAGTTTCCTGAACATGTCAAGGTGTGTTAGTCTTTTCCTGCAGCTCAGGTTTCCGGGACTGCGGTGGGTTTATAGGTCACTGTGGACCAGGACCCCACTTTCACCCTGAGTGCATCCCAAAACACACACACTGGCTATGTTCATAGTCGAAAGGTTTGATCCGTTTCCTGTTTAAATTTATCTGAAATCCACCTTCCACAAAGACACTGGGATGTTTATGTAACTGAGTGCAAAAGTTTGTGCCCCCCACCATTTTTTTTTTTTTTTTTTTTTACAGTGTATTCCATATTCATTTTTTATTGGATCTTTCTGGTTGAACATCAGCAGTACATTTACATTTATTCATTTAACAGACGCTTTTATCCAAAGCGACTTACAAATGAGACACACTCACACACCAATGGTAGCAGAGCTGCATGCAAGGTGCTAGCTTGCCATCGGGGGCAACTTAGGGTTCAGTGTCTTGCCCAAGGACACTTCGGCATGGGATCACCCGGGCCAGGATTCGAACCACCAACCCTACGATTAGTGGATTAGTGGACAACCCGCTCTACCGACTGAGCCACAGCCGCCTTAGTCACGGATCTTTCTCCGTCTTGTGTGGAAATTCCTAAATGATTTTGTTCCAAGGAGGATGTGTGGGTTTCATCATTCCGGCCAGTTTAATGTGCTAAAGGCTACCAAAAAAGTTTAATTCCGACATCGTATGTAAGGATTGTGAGCTTACATCATCACTACTGCATAAATTGCACTTATTATGGTTCTGAAACGTGCCTAATTTTGTTTTAAAGGTCTCATACGATAGATTTACACGCATCCGAGGTCAAAAAACACCTAATTAACGTGATCCTAATTGAAATCACAGCGTTACCTTTTCCCCGCAGTGTCACAAATGATTCGTTCTAAAGGATTTATTCTAAACTCCTCCTTTCAGAGAGCATACTCTGCTCTGATTGGTCAGATGTCCCAGTCTGTTGTGATTGGTCTACCCTGTCAGCGTGTGTTGAAAAGGAAACCACTACCGTAACCTCCGTCTGTCAGCGAGCAGACGATGAAGACCAGAGGCGGGGCTTTTTTATTACGAACCTACGTAGGATAGTACAGGAAGTAAGTCTGGAATCACTAACGAGTTTTTTTCTTTAGTAACGGCTCCTTGTACAGTGGACGCTCCACAGAAACATATATGGATAAACTGATATGGTGACGTTTTCTTCATTGTAAGGAGATGTTTATGGAAGGAGTCTCCAGTGTCAGCACTTTGTAACAGACAGTGGTGAAGCTGTAACTTGTAAAGTTTTCCGACATCTTCAAGACAGTGGAGTTTATAATAATAATAATAATAATAATAATAATAATAATAATAATAATAATAAGTTTTATTTATATAGCGCCTTTCTATAGCTCAAGGACGCTTTACAAAGAACAAAGAACAATCGAATATATAGACAAGAAAAAAAAGTCAGGCATCAGAAGTAGAGAGGTAGTGTTGGGAATTTTATCTGTGATTGAACAAGGATATGGAGGAGATTTTATGGGCGTGAGTTCAATAACGTAGTGGCAGCTACGCTGAAGGATCAGTAGAGAGACGCAATTTAGGCACACAGAGAAGTCCTAGGTTTGCTGAGCGAATGGAGCGTGTCGGTGTATATATGTGCAGTAAGTCACATGGTATTAGGGTGCGAGGACATTTAAGGCGGGGCTCACGGTGGATTAGTGGTTAGCACGTCCGCCTCAGACCTCCAGGGTCTGGGGTTCGAGTCCCGCCAGGGCCATGTGTGTGTGGAGTTTGCATGTTCTCCACGTGGTTTCCTCCGGGTACTCCGGTTTCCTCCGCCAGTCCAAACACATGCATGGTAGTCTGATGGGCGTGTCTAAAGTGTCCGTAGTGTATGAATGAGTGTGTGAGTGTGTATGTGATTGTGCCCTGTGATGGACTGGCACTCTGTCCAGGGTGTACACCGCCTTGTGCCCGATGCTCCCTGGGATAGACTCCAGGTTCCCCCGTGACCCTGATAAAGGAGTAAGTGGTTGAAGATGGATGGATGGACATTTAAGGCTTTGAAGGCGGGGAGCAGAAGGTTGGATTTAATGCGACAGTGCAAACCAGTCAAAGTGGGAGTAATATGCTCGAAGCGTTTTGTACGGGTAATAACGCCGTGCATTGTAATTTGGTAATCAACGTAGACGAGAGGCCAAAAAACAAACAATTGCAGTAATCAAGTCGTGACGTTCTGCACGCATGAACCCGTGACAGTTTACGCTTCTTTGTGGTTTCTCTGTAACATGACAAGCTGTGGGGTTTTTGGCGTCTTATTAACTTCAAGAAAGTTTAAAGAATTTATTGAAGAATGTAACGGAATGATCTTATGTTGACTTGTAAAGCAATCTTAACGATTTAATGACTGTTCATTGATAATTTAATGATATTTGGAAGTAAAAAACTCCAGCTTAATTATAAAACACAGCACGTGCTTCCAGGCAGAAATACCACCATGAATATGATATTAATATGAATATTACACCAAGTCAAATAAATGTACATTTCAAAGAAAAAGTAGGATTTATTACACAATATTTACAGGAAGGTTATAGTACGATTTGATTTTAGTTATTTATTTAATAAATGTTTTTGCCTCTCACCTATCTCAGTATCTCAGTGACCATGAAACATCGTTAGCAATATACTGTACAGTGGGGGAAAAAAGTATTTGCTCCCCTGCTGATTTTATACGTTTGCCGACTAACAAAGAAATGATCAGTGTATAATTTTAATGGTGGGTTTATTGGAACAGTGAGAGACAGAATAACAACAAAAACATCCAGAAAAACACATGTAAAAATTTTATAAATTGATTTGCATGTTAATGAGGGAAATAAGTATTTGCCCCCTCCGCAAAACGTGACTTAGTACTTGGTAATGACTTTTCATTTTCAATGCCCTGGCTGAGGGAAGGAGGTTCTCACCCAAGATTTGACGGTACATGGCTCCGCCCATCGTCCCTTTGATGCGGTGAATTTGTCCTATCCTCTTAGCTAGAAAAACACCCCCAAAGCATAATGTCTCCACCTCCATGTGTGACGGTGGGGATGGTGTTCTTGGGGTCATAGGCAGCATTCCTCCTCCTCCAAACACGGCGAGTTGAGTTGATGCCAAAGAGCTCCATTTTGGTCTCATCTGACCACAACACTTTCACCCAGTTGTCCTCTGGTGGTCAGATGAGACCAAAATGGAGTTCTTTGGCATCAACTGAACTCGCCGTGTTTGGAGGTGGAGAAATGCTGCCTATGAACTGTCTAATAAATGCTGAGATGTTTTTTTTTCTGTACAGAACCCACCTACACACACTTGTCTTCAGGCCCAGAGAGGCAAGGCGTCTGGGCGTGGCTCAGAATGGCGTGTTAAAAGCCATTTCTTTCCATTAAAGCACAGTGTACTTGAATCTACGACAGAACCCAAGAGAAGCGCGGCATCTGCCAGCACTGTACCCGGGGCTTTAATGAATTTATTTGACGCAGGCCGCGCTGTCTGCGAAAAACAGTTTGATTCAAATGAACAAGCAGTGCGATATTGCAGATTTGTGATCCGCTAAAATACTGAATTCCACCAAGAGTGATGAATAATGCAGACACAGCCAGGCGTAGTCTTAAAGCAATCCCCGAAAATGATCAGAGGATAGAGCTATCTACCCTCTTCTCCATACATGAGCTCCCAGATTGGCTGGTGTTGCTGTGAGTGACAGAACAGAGAGTATGCCCCTCCCACCCAGAGCACCCGACCAGTTTAGCCTCCGGTCACCGACAGCTGTGGCATCATCTTGATACGGACTTGCGATCTCCCACAGATAGAGCGAATGCTTTTCTTTTGAGGCACTCAGGAGCCCAATTATACATATGAATGGAAGGTCAAAGTGCATTATCGTTACTTCACAATTGCATTGAGTTTTTTTTGGATTTCTGCAGGAGGTCAATCATAACTCCTCCTGGATCCATGAGTTTGCCTGACGTTTGTATGATGTTTTCTATAAGGGTTAGCAAACGCAATAAGATCTTTATTATCAGAGCAGGCTTTTCAGGACAGGGAACATTTTGACTGATTCACTCTTAAGCTTTCAGACCACTTCCAGAGGAAACATTAGTTAACCATTGAGTGGAGCGGAGTGTCACGGGCGGTAGCTGGAGGTTAGGAACAGAGCTGCACCTTGTCGGGAGGTCTGCGGTGGCCAGCAGCTGGCTGAACACCGAGATATGAAGTGATGTGTGGACTCATTGAGAGAAGGAACCCAGCCGAGCTGTCCAGCTCCCCGAGCACAAATAAACAGCTCACTTCCACGTTTGCCTTGCCTGTTAATGTCAGACGCTGCACAGCCTCGGTACAAATCCTCACTCACCCCTCATTCCCGGCCCACCACCCACTACCAACAACCCACTGTCCACCTCCCTCCAGCTCCTTTTGTCCTTTTAATTGTGAACGCGGCCAATATATATATATATATATATATATTTTCCAAATCAAAATCACTTTTTTGGTGGCATAGGAAAATAAACCATGGAGGATTTCTCCTGCGAGGAAACCTTCAGTTTACCATATAACATGTTTCTTAATAGTGCTAAAGTGTTCTGTGTTCTTTAAATAAACAACAGGGAGTTTTGCATAGAAGGGCATGAAAGAATGCAGGATTTCACCAGGCTCTCGCACACATGTCAGCAATTTGGCTGCCTTGTGTATTTTGGATGTTGGGGAGAGAGAGAGAGAGAGAGAGAGAAAGAGAGAGAGAGAGAAAAGAAAAGCATTTCAAAGTAAACGAAAGAGTGAGAGTCTTATCCGCCTGGCAGCTGTGCTGCTCCGTCGCCAAATTGCTTTCAGCTGATGCTGCGCAGCTCCAGCTTGCTTGGGTAATGTCAAGTGATGCATTGCGATACTGAGAAAACAACGCAGCAAAAAATAAATAAGGACGAGAGGAAATGGCTGAAAGTCCCTCTGCTGGTGCTCGGCCTTCACCTCTCAGACCCCTGAAGCACAGCCCCGGCTCACGCACACAATCATGATGTCATGCGCAAATGTCCAGCATTTAGGGGTTATTTTTTATTTCTTCCTAATTCTGCTCGTTAAATCAGAATAGCAAATTAGAAACACGATAAAATAACCTCCCTCCCTCCTTCCCTCCGTCCCACGCACAGCACACATTACAATGTCATGACATCAGTTAAGTGTCTTGTGGCAGTGCAAAATAATAGGACGTGCTGCATCAAGTGCTATTTTATAAGTTGGTGAATCATCATACATCATCGTGTTCGTCGTTTTCATTTTCCTTTTGGTGGAAAATACAGTATATATATGTGTATGTATGTGTGGGTATATATATATATATATATGTGTGTGTGTATATACTGTATATATATATATATATATATATATATATATATATACATGTGAATATATGTATGTATATATATGTATCTGTATGTATGTGTGTGTATGTATATATATATATATATATATATG